>RJWM01009962.1:0-65631 GCA_004363535.1 Dasyprocta punctata | reverse complement strand
AGTAAATGAGATCAGAATATAAGACTTAAAAAGCTTATGCAAGTTCTGAGACAGGGAAAGTGATGCAGACAATTAAATGTGGTTCTGTTTGACTATTTTAAGGTCACTCAATCTAAAGCAGTGCAGAGAAAATTAGAGTGAGAGAGATAAGGAAGAGGCCTTTAATGCGGAAGGCATGGGAGAGCTTTAGGGGCCGGGGTTGTAGAAGCTCTCAATAAGTACAAAGGAGTCCAGTTACCTTTATCAACTTTGCTGGGGGAGGAGTTTGAGAGGTGGGCAAAATGACATATTGACAGCTGATTTGAGGAAGCATCTGCCTGTGTAAATCAGGAGACAGAAAGATTTGCTGGGGGCTGGGGGTGGAGGTTCGGGGGGTTGTGGAGTCTTGGGACTGAAGAGGGCTCAGTGCATGTGCAAAAGGGAGCGGGAGGTTTATCCCTGGAATGAGAAAGAAAACATGGAGCTTACTCTTGGAGAGCTAAGTTGTTTCTCTGGGTTCAGTACCAAGTTGGGGAATGTCATGTTACAGATAGCTAAGCCCCAGGCTAGCAGAACCTATCAGGTTTGTTGTCTGTTGCCATGATAAATGATCATTTCATTTGAATGTGCATCTCCCCCAGGTCCTGATTACCAAGGTACTGGTTCAGTTCCACTGGATTCTAGACAAGCAGCGAGGATGAGGCAACTGAAAAGAAAAGCAGAGTTGCTTCACTTAAGCACAATAATTTCTGACAGACTAACTTCCAATTAGAATTTCACCAATTTCTGTAACTTCTGAGCCACTGTGCCACTTGTGGTCAACACATTTAAGGGGACCATTGCACGGAAATGTTGCTAATGATTTTGCAATCCCATTGGAACACAGTGACACAAAGTAGCCCATCCGGGACAGTAATTAGTCAAAAGCCTAGACTCGCTGTAAAGCTCAGAAGCGTACTTCCAAACACATTTTGGTAATGTAGTGAGACAGGGTATGAGAGAAGAAAGTTGTAACTTCTTTAAGTTTAACATGATAATCAGGTTCTTGTAACATTTTCATAGCTGTAAGAAAAAACAAGAGAGGTGAAGAATGATTGTGGATGCCACTTTTTCAGTCACATTTAAGCAGCGAGGGGTGGTCTGGGTGGTGACCGGGCGCTGACACTGGAAGGATGCTCTGGGGGTGCTGCCCCAAAGAGCAGAATAAAAAACAGATAGCAGGAAACAGAGAAGTGGATGTTTTTCGAATGAGAGGGATCAAGAGATGGAGGGAAGGGGAAGAGGGGGCAGGAGAAGCGGACGTGAGAAGAATTCAGATGCGTCATGCACGTGGACCAACTCCCACGAGCAACGTGAGCATCACATACTGCAAACACAGAGTCATAAAAAACAGATAAATAGTTGGGACCTGTGTCTACTCCCCTGAGGAGAAACCCTCTTTCTGTTCTTCTCAGATACACGAAGACAGTTTAAGATTCAGATGATAAAAACCAAATCAACCAATAACAAATGCTGGAGGGGCTGTGGGGAAAAAGCAACCCTTCTCCACTGTTGGTGGGAATGCAGGCTGGTGCAACCACTGTGGAAATCAGTGTGGAGATTCCTCAAGAAGCCAAGATTAGACGTTCCATTTGACCCAGCTATCCCACTTCCGGGCATTTTCCCAGAAGAATTGAAAACATGATACCAAGTGATATCTGTGCACCGATGTTTATGGCAACACAATTTGTAATAGCCAAATCTTGGAAACAATCCAAGTGCCCATCAATCAAGGAATGGTTAAAAAAGATGTGGTATTTTTATACAATGGAGTACTACTCAGCTATCAAGAAAGATTGCATTGAGATTTTTATAAGTAAATGGACATGACTTGAGACCATACTCATAAGTGAAATAAATCAAACTCACATGTGTAAATACTGTATTGTCTGCCTAGTGTAAGAAACTGAAACAGTATATATGATCCAAAATCTACAATAAATACTGTGTAAGGGTAAGAAATTGCTCAAAGAGCAAAAGTAATTGGGATAGGGGAAAGGAGGAAAGAAGGAAGGGAAAAGGAAAAAGACAGAAATTTGTGTATATGTATCCATAAGATAGCTAGAATGAGTATACTACTAAATGTGTTAGTTATTGAAAAAGAACAGTTAATACTCATACGATTAGATCAATTTTTCATATCTATATCTGTTAATCTGAACAACTCTTTTGAAGGTAATGATATGTAATATTGCAACCATTGTCAAATTCCTATCTTGTTTTGTAAACCTATAATGTTATTGTATTGGATTTGTTGTTGTCATTTGTCTCTTTTGCTTTTTGACTTTCTTTTCTGTATCTCCTTTCCTTTAAATAATAAAAAAAAAGGAAAAACCTGGACAAGCTTATTTATTCTTAAATAACTACAGTCATCATTGCACATTCACTACAGTGATGATTTCTTTTATTACCAACCAGCAAACAAGTTCTTTCCAAAGTTTTCTTCACTGTATCTTTTCAGCCAGCATCTCAGCTCTTCAGTCACTCTTTTATGACTTGTTCCATTGAATTTCTAAATTGCTGCCACTTAGGTGAAATGCACGGAGTTAAAAAGATATTACTTCCTCCTTGGAGGAATAAAATCTGCCTGTGTATAATATCTGTGTGGTTTTTTACAGCAAGATTGTTAAAAACATGTAAGACGTAAAATTTAGATAGATAAGCATAACTACATAGTGTTCACTCATTGGAATATATATGTATGTGTATTATATCATTTGTGATCCTTTCTACTTGTTGTGTTCCTTCTTAATAATTTGTAAAAGACAAATCTAAGGGGACTGTATTAATATATAAAAATGTAGGTATTATTATTAGTTTAACTGTAAGAAGTTCTTTGAAATGTGAAATTTGTTGGTGTAACATTTTCCTTATGTATATGAGAATATATTTATTCAAATCAAAAAATAAAATTTTAAAGACTGAATTGTAGTACAAGCTTATCTTTAGTTAAATTTTCTTATCATCCATTATGGAAGGAAATGTGAATATTAAATATGAATAATAGTAAAGGTTAAAATTCTCGTAGTCATATTCTGAAGCCTAGCAGAGTGGCAATGTAATTCATCTTCTAAAATATTTTGTACTTCTAAAATATTTTGGAATTGTATTAAGATACACTAGGGTAACACCACAATTTCAGGACTAAATCTTGATGCACCTTTTTTTTTTTTTCCAGCTTTTTGAGACAGCCTCTCACTATTCAGTTCAGTCAATTCAGGCCGAACTTGAGCTCACTTTGAAGCCCAGGTTGGTTTTGAACTCGCAATGATCCTCCTGCCTCAGCCTCCTGGGTGCTGGGATTAAAGGCATGTGCCACTACACCCGGCAGAAGCCTAAATTTTAATCCAGTTTTTCCCATTATGAAGGAGGTTTATCTGCTTCCTGTGTTTTTCCATCCTTGCAGATACTTGTCTTCTGCGATTTCATTCCTCAAACACAGGCTTTTCTGTCCACCGAAGGTTATGACTGAAATAAATATGATCTTTCATATTTCCCCCATCACAGGTCATTTAAAGTTTGCCTCCTTCAAAACACCTCATCGATTCCCACTACTACATTCCTATACAGTCCTCTCCTACTTTTCTGAATATGATATCCCAACCACCTGGAAATATCCTGATTGTATCAAAATAAAAAATATTCAGCGCTTTCCCCAAAGTAAAACAACCTTTATTTTAACCAGTTTTCCTTGCTGTCCCTTACTAGTTATTTATAGGAGAAGTCAGACTGGAGATAGCACAGCTTTGGGTTTTCAAAATTCTGCCTAGATTCTGGTTCTCTCACCTGTTTCTAACGAGAACTAGGATGTGTGACAATAACCTTGCGGAACCCTAGTTTTCTCTTCAGGAAAAGAGATCTATAATTCCCAACTCATAAAGTTGTGCGAGTGAAAGCATGATGGTCTCTTTAAAGTGCCCAGCCGCAGTCAGCGTGGGTCTCGAACAGCGTCGACTTCTTTCCTTCCCTTTTTCGGCGACACCGTTAAACACTACACTTCCCGGGAATACTGTGAAAGTCAGCCTAACAGCTGGGAAACTGGTCGTCTGGTACAGACTCAGAACTACCTGGATGTGACCCTTTCTCTCTGTAAAACGAGAGGGCTGACTTGTACATTTGATTTTAACCTTTTTGGTCTGTGATTTTATAATACTTTATTAGACCCTTCCTGGGATATGCAAGAGTGAATCTCACCTTGAAATTTTGCTGCCATTATTAATCTTAGTGTACCAAATTTTATATCATGTTTTTTCCCCCTTTACATGTCCTTGAGGACCTGATTCTATTAAGAGTTAAGAACCACATACAGTTATGAGTTGTGCAAGTTGGCCTAATAAGAAGAAATTTTGTTTTTTTATATTTATTTATTTCTTATTTTTTACAAATCCAAAACAGTAATATTATAGGTTTACAAAGGAAGATGATAGGAATTTGACAATGGTTGCAATATTGCACATCACTACCTTCAAAAGGGTTGTTTATATTAACTGATATAGACATGCAAAATTAATGTACATGTGAGTATCGACTGTTCCTTTTCAATAACCAATACATTTAGAAGTATAGTCATTTTAGCAATCCTATGCATGCACATATACAAATTTATGTCTAAGGAAAAATTCTGAAAGCACCAGCAAAAATTAAAACTTCATCTACAAAGAAAAACAATTCATTTTTTTAAAGATTTCAAGACCTATATATTTTTTCAAGCAGGAAAAAATGAAATTCAAAAAGCAAAATTGGATCCAAATATCAAATAATAAACATTCTCTTTTTCTCTAACTGACCCAAGTAATTTTTATATATACATAGGTTGTGCTTGAGTTCTTCAAACCAGTGCAACAATGCGATAGTCACGTATATGTGACTTACTCAGTTCACTGAGAAGCATATCCTCAGCATTCATCCATTTAAGGGCAAAAAATGTCTAGTTTATTGTTCTTTATAGCTGAGTAGTATTCCATTATGTAGAAATACCACAATATTTTTATCCATTCCTCAGTCGAGGGGCATTTAGGCTGCTTCCATGATATAGCAATTATGAATTGGGCAGCAATGGACATAGATGAACATATATTGCTGTGATGAGATATTTTTAGTTCTTTCAGGAAGATACCCAGAAGGGGAATAGCTGGGTCAAATGGGACTTCCACTCCTAGCTTTTTGAGGAATCTCCACACTGACTTCCACAGTGGTTGCACCAGCCTACATTTCCACCAACAGTGAAGAAGGGTTCCTTTTTGCCCACAGCCCCTCTAGCATTTGTCATTAGTTGTCTTCATAATACCAGTCATTCTTTCTGGGGTGAGGTGAAATCTCAGTGTTACTTTCATTTGCATCTCTCGAATGGTCAGTGCTGTTGAACATTTTTTCATGTATTTATTTGCTGTTTGTACTTCTTCATCTGAGAAGTGTATATTCATCTCAGATGTCCATTTTTTGATTGGGTCTTTAAATCTTGGAGGACTGATTTTTTTAAGTTCTTTATAGGTTTTTGATATTAATCCTTTTTCTGAGGGACAGTTGGCAAACAATTTCTCCCAGATTGTGGGTAGTCTCCTCACACTGTTGGTGGTTTCTCTTGCTGTGCAAAAACTTTTCAATATGATGAGATCCCACTTGTTAATTCTTTGCATTAATTCCTGTGCAGTCTGGCTTTTATTCATAAAGTCTTTGCCTACACCAATGTCTTCAAGAGTCTTACCTACTTTATCCTCCAGCATATTTAATGTTTCTGTTTTAATGCTGAGATCTTTAATCCATTTAGATTTTAACTTAGTACATGGTGAAAGATATGGGTCTAATCTTAATTTTAGACATGTGGAAAGTCAGTTTTTCCAACACCATTTATTAAAAAGGCTATCTTTCATCCAATGAATGTATTTAGCACCTTTATCAAAAATAATATAGCTTAGTGTGTCTGGAGTTGTTTCTGAATTTTCTATTCTATTTCACAGAACCTCGGGTCTGGTTTTTTTTGCCAGTACCACACTGTTTTTATTACATTAGCTTTATAGTACCATTTCAAGAAATTGTTTTGGAGTGCAAACTGTATTCCTAATTATTTCTTCAGAATTGTTTTTCTGGAAACATAGATGAAAGAGATTTAGTCATGTTTCTAATTTCACTTTATTTGCAGCTATTATAGAATGGAAACATAAATGATGTAGATAACTGCAGTTTATTTTAAATACTAAAAACCAGTTAGCCAGGAAATGATTTCTTTTCTGTGTACCAAAGCGATAACATTCACCAGGATTTACTGCGCAGCAAGGAAGACAGAATTGGAGGAGCCAGACATGTTGTCCATGGAATGATCTCAGACAACTTGCCCAGGTTGGGTGGTAAAGGAGAGAGAAGGAGGCAGTTTTGAGCTCTTCCTGGATGGCATGTGTTATATCCTATGTACATACAGTATCTATGTTTACATTTATTTGGGATTATTTCAGACAAACACAAATGCATAAAGACTATTCAGGTAGGCACCCATGTATCTACAACTTGTTCTACAAAGGACATGTTATGAACCTAGCTGAAATCCCTCATGTGCCTTTTTCTGCCTGTTATCCTCTCCCTGTGGAGGGTGAGATATATTTATAGGTTAGGCCCTTACCATCTGCATGCATTTCTTTTTCTCTTTTAACATTAACTAGTCATTTTATAGCCTTTGCATTTATAAGGTGACATCACAATGTACCTATGTTTCTGATATTTTCTTTAGTTCACACAATATCATGTTTATAAGATTATTCTTACTTGTTTTTAAATTTTGTATATTATTTTGAATGGTATGATGACTAATCTTGAGTGTCACTTGATTAACTTTAGAGATGCCTAGGAGATCAGCAAGGCACACTTCTAGGTGTGTCTGGGTATGTCGTGGGATGTGACTAAGGGTACTGTATCTATTCCCTGGCCCTTTCCTTGCTGATGCCTTCTGTGCTCTGCAGAGGAGGATCACTAGTGTGTGGGAGAGTAGATTCTTTTTCTTGGATCTTCCCCTTTCTCTCCCTGTTTTCTGACCACTAGGAAGCGAGAAACTTTGCTCTACTAAGCCTTTCTGCCGTGATATTTCTGCTTTAGCCACCATTTACCATGAACTGAAGCTCCTGAAACCATGAGCCATAGTGAACTTCCTTTTTCTTACATTGTATATATCAGGTATTTTTTCCCAGTCAAGGAGAACTAACATATTCAAATAGGTAGGTGTTTTTTTTTTTTTAATCTAATACTATGCAGTGGATTTGCTGACTGGGGTTAGAAAGAACAATGGCCACAGCACGAAACAAGCCAAGTCTGGGAACCAGTGCTGTGTGTGGGCCTCTGGCAGACTGGGAACAGCCAGAGCCCAGCCACTTTCAGTGAGAGGGCTGGCAGACAAGAAGTACCACCACCCCCACCCCTGACCCCTGGCCAAGCGACTGGCTTATCTGCAGAAACACAGGCTGTGATGATAGCTATGGAGGTGAAATGCAATTGGATGCCTGTGGTGCTTTGGTGTTTCAGTAACATTGCAGGTGTAGGGCCAGTGGTCTGATCATAGGTTCGGAGGGTATCATTAAGCAGTGTGTCATCTGGGGGGGTGTACTGGGTGACACTATGTACCCCCAAGTCCTCATATCCTTTTGATGGGGCTGAGTCTGGCGCTTGTGTTCAGGTTTGTTGTCTAGAGCTGGGATTGATGATGTGAGTGCTGCACCCGCCCAGGGGTGGAGCTGAGATACAGTGTAAAGGAGGCGGGTCTTGTAGATTATACCTCCCAAACAGACCCACATGGGACTCCCTGGCACCTCCACGGATGCAGGCCTGGCCTCTGCCACCCTGGTTCTTCACTGCAATTATGACAGAGGCCTCCTACCTGGCCTTCGTCCTCCAGCTCTTACTCAACAAGTCTGCAGTCTGCACTCATGCTCAGTCCGCAAGCGAGCCTATTTAAGCAGAAGTTGAATCAAGTCACCTTTCAACTCAAAATCCCTCAATGGCATGCATCTCACTCAAGATCGACCTACTTGCAATGGCAAAAGGGAGTCCTGCATCCCTCACTCCCCTCTAACCTCAATTCCTGCTGTTCTCCTCCTCTTTCTGTTGTCCTTTCACAGCGAGGCTCCATCTTTCACCTCCCTTCAGTTCCTTCTTGTATTTATTTTAATGTCACCATCTCAGTGGGAACTCCCACGATCTCTGTATTTAAATCTAAAATCTTCCCTTACTGCCAGGCCTCCTCACTCACTCCAATTATTTTACCCCATAGATTTTTCTCAATTATCTAACTTATTTTTAGCTTACCTTACTTAATATCTGCCTTGTCTTCTCTTTCACACCATCTGTCTTAGTTACTTTTCTGTTGCTGAGACAAAATACCCAAAGTTGAAGGAGGAAAGATTTATTTAGCTCATGGTTTGTAGAGGTTTCACTCTATATCTGGCTGGCTCCAAGGTAGGGTGACAGAAGGGAAACAGTTCATGGTAGGCAGAAGGTAGCAAAAGCTTCTGGAGATGATAGTCTCTTTCTGTCCTTTGTATTGTATACTGCTTACTGAGCTTAGGGTGGTGACAAACCAAACAGTGGACTGATTAGTAATCACATCCTTAACCCCAGTACTGCATCATGAATCTGCCACACACTCTAGATCCAGCCACTTCTGAAAAAGCCCCACCTATGATTGTGTGAGGCTTTGGGGGGACATCTAGACACAAGCCATAACACCATCCAATTAGATTAACTTCTGCATTATTAGAGTTTCTATATTTGTACATTTACTGTTTTACTTTATATAAGACTATCACATTTCTGTTTAATAAACCATATGTTTTATTTGAGGGATTATGTTTGTAACCAAGACTTGTCTTCCCATTAGATTATCAGGTTATTAAGGAGAGGGACAGTCTGTTTCCTACAGTGAGTTTTTAATACTTAGTTCTGTCTTTCACTAGGAAGTCACTTTAATACTATTTTATCAATCAATTAATGAACACATGGATCATACTTCAGTCTGAATTATTTTGAAAGAGATTTAAAAGCTCATCACCTTGAAAGTAACTTACAAATATAGAAATGTAAGTCAAATCAATTACTTACTGATAAAGTAATGATAACATACTATAATATAAAAGAGTGCATAGTATTAAATATTTTTTATTTTAAAGAGTATATAACAGAATAAAACAAATCAAAACAAACTGGTGTAAGAGATACAGGACTTCAAAACATTATGAAATCAACAGTAGCTACCATAATGCCCCTTGATGTCTTCAAAATAGCTGCAGATAACTTCAGACATAGTATAAATCAAACAGAACAGAATAGAATAGAAACAATAAAAACAAAACCATCAGTGTGATGAAGGACTTCAAAACAAGCCAATAGTAAATCCAAAATTGCTACCATAATATATCTTGCTATCCTTGAAATAGCTTCTCCTGCCATGGGATTTAACATAATCAAACAAAACAAAAGAGAATAAAACTCAACCCAACAAACCAATGGAAACAATATAAGACCTCAAAACAAGACGTAGGAAATCAACAATGGCTGCAACCCCTCAGAAGGAGATCCCCTGTTTAGATTATTTTTCGCTCATTGCCGAGACAAAATACCTGACACCCAAAATTAGGGAAGGAAAGGTTTATTCTTACAGTTTCTCAGGGGTTTCAGTCCATATTCAGTTGGCTCCAAGGCAGCATGGCATGATGGGGCAGCCATTCATGGCGCCTGCCACACAGCAAGTAAGCTCTCAGTAAATGCTGAATGAATTCAAAGAATGAAGGAATCTTTTACATTTCCATTAGACAGAGTTGAACTGAACATTGTCAGGTATCTCTTCTGTTAACCGAGGGAGATGGCTGGTTCATTTGGGGGATCTAATGGCCTCCTGGTCCAGCTTTGCAGGATGTGTTTGACTGTGTTTCAGGAAGTAACCTCTTGCCATTATCAGACCATATACTGTCACCCTCAGGCACATCGCAGGACTGAGGACTTTTTAGAGTACCCTAATGAGCTCTCGGCTATATGCCTGAGAATGAATTGTGTACCTGATCTGACCTGAAACCGGTGGGAGGACTAGGTTAGAACGTTTTTCCCTAAGCAGCGGGAGCATTTGCTGGCAAGCGCACATGAAAATTTTCCATTTCTCAAATGATCCCACCTGCAAATGAAATCCATGATTGTTATTTATTATTTGTTGAGCGTATGCTATGTACTTAGTGCTGTAAGAAATGTGTATCTAAAAACACAACCCACAACAAACCACAGGGGACCACACGGTTCATGCCTTGGGGGTTAGCAGTCCACACCAGGCACAACGTGCGATTCATATACAAGAGAAGGAAAAGGGGGCTGCATCTCAGAAGCATTCAGTGCTTGGGGATCAATTTTCTTATGATTACAAAGGACTTACACAAGGCATTTTGACTGAAAACTTTTATCAGAATGAAAGATTTTCAGGAGGAATATTTAAAGAGGAAGGAAGTGATGAAATGACAGATCTATTTCTAGGGTGAACTCCAGGATATGGGTAGGTGATTGAACAATTGATTTAGGTAAACTAAAGAAGCTTATATTCATAGACTAATTATAGATGATGGTATTTTAACTTATTTCTTAATATTAATCTTCATTGTAGTAATAGACTCATAAATTCCAACATTTATGGAAATAATTGTGATAAAATAACATACATCTGAAATTAAAATGTAGGCTGAATCTAGAGAAAAAGAATTCCTAAGATTTTGCCAAACTTCAATGCATGTTTACTTGATTGAAAAGCAATGACAGAATGTGTGAGAACTTCCAGACATATAGCAGAAGAGTCAGATTAGAAATGCAAAAAAGCTAATGGTTTTTCTCTAAAAACAATAGATGGGAAAGCATTTTCTAAGGATGTTTGGCTTAGGGCAGCTTAAAATGAGAAATGTACACCTAACTTTGTTTCCAAATACCTAGTTGGAAGAATAGACTCATGCATTGAATCATGCATTGAATCATCAGATTTTATAGACTGGAAGCAGAGATTGTGCTCAGATTATTTGAACAATTGTGCAAAAATAACATTGCATCTTTTTAGTACACTTGTTTAACTGCCTCAATATGTGGTATTTCATCTCCACTTTCCACACTCAGATCTTTGCCATTACAAAGTATTCCCGTGTTGTCAAGAGTCTGACTTTATGTCTTTCTTTCTGATGGTGTCTTTACTGATAAATGCTTTTCCTCCTGACTCGTAATATCATCGGAGAATGCTGCTTACCTACACCATACCAGACACTGAGCTTCTTGCTCACATTTCCGTGCAGTGGACCACTACCACTCGGTAGAACCCTGACCCCCAGTGTGGTCATCATGGTTGGATATTTTAATGCTACTTCCTGAGACCACCTTGTCCTCTCGGACTCTGACCTGCCTTTCTGTCTGCCTTTCTAACTCTGAATTACCCCTAATATCTGCTTTCTCTTCTCTTTCCAACAGAAGAGAAAGGATACAGGGAAAGGTTTTAGGGGGATGAACTCACAGCATTCATCATCATCTGGGTCATTCCTACTGTACCTTTAAAATCATAATTATTTACTGCTTAGAGAACTACACACCATTTTTTTCTTGATCTTTTACCACCATCAAGCTTGTAGGTGTAAAATTTTCTGTCTTCCACTGTGGGAGACTCTCTCTTCCTTTCTAGAAATATGGATGCCTCAGGCTTCTATGATGATTTTTTTCTTTCTGATTATCTCTTTCCCCTTCACTTGAGAGAGAAAATTGTTTTTCTCTAAACCCGCCCATGTTCCAAGTTTGTCTTCCCATTCCAAATTTCCATTTTTCATGTTTACTTCACCTCTTTTCAGTGCTTGCAATAATTCTTTTCTCCACCGTCTGAGTTAGTGTTCGATCAGAGAGGCAGAACAACTGGGATGCAATCCCCTCACTGCGGGATATTTACTTGAGCAGTGTGGCGGATGGCTCGATTGAGTGGTCTCCGTGAGGCTCGGTCTTCCTGTCTGAAGCCACAGCTTGAAGCCCACGAGGTAGACAATCAGGAAGGGAAGATGAAAATAAGGTAGGCAAAGCAAGAGTGAACTAGAATATACAAGTATACACTCGAGCCCATGAAGAAAGCTCAAGATATGTGCTAGTTTTCCTTTGCTCTAGCCCTGGGGTGTGGGTGCCCTGCAGAAAGCAGAGTTAAACACGCTCTTGGCCCAGAAGTCAAAGAAGCAGAGGGAGTGTTTAGGAGAAGGTAGAGAAGATGCAGGGCTTACGTCATCTAGTGAGGGCTACAAAACAGCCAGTGAGCCATGCCTGTCACCCATTTCCTGTAAGACTCTCTTTTTGCCCACCCTAATCAAACACGTACTAGAAAGGGAATTCTCCAGCAATGTGACATAGTTCAAAGCTACCACAATTCATCTTTTGTCTACTTGATCCCACAGA
This sequence comes from Dasyprocta punctata, assembly GCA_004363535.1. Lineage (NCBI taxonomy): Eukaryota > Metazoa > Chordata > Mammalia > Rodentia > Dasyproctidae > Dasyprocta > Dasyprocta punctata. The sequence goes on along the minus strand of RJWM01009962.1, from coordinate 53,193 downwards.
CACCTCCTTGAATCATATTTTAAACTCAATGTGAAGACATCGACACACTCATGCTTCTGCCTAATATATGATCTTTCTATGTACAAATATGGCAATCCCTTTTTAAGATCATCTGTGTGCCGACAGCCCAAATAGGAGGTTTGGTCAGGGTTGTAGGAGGAATGCCTGTCCCTGAGTCCTTTCAAGTCCTCGGTGGCACTAATCTTTGCAAGCCCTCCAGGAACGTGACACTGCTCCTGGTTTGTGATTTCTACAGGTAGCAGCAGCTCTAGCAGCTTTTGCTTGTCCTTTCTTATCATCGCAGACCTTATTCTACAGGACAAGGAGCCAGTGTGAGAATTCTACTAATTGTTGAGCATGTCTATCTAAATGACATGTTCTGTTTCTGGGGAAAGAACCACAGGGATCTCATTAACTGCATTAATCATCTCCACCAGTCCCTGTCTCACTGGTGCATGGCAGGGGTGTGTTGGGTGTCTGTTCAGAGCCAGTGTCTAGTAATCCCTCGGAAGTCTGGTTATTTCCCTTTCCCCAGTGCAGAAGTCACACTGGTAAATGACTTTGGTCTTCTTTGGGGAAGGGGTAGGAGGAAGCTTAGCAATATGTATTCTTGGCAGTGTAGCAGTTCCCTATTCAGGGGAAAGTGATTCAACTCTGTGAATTGACTGAAGGGCTGTAACTCTTTTGGTGGTAGCAGTGAGGCTGGGTTCACTAGACTTGGAGCTCTGTGGCTTGCCCATATCAGGTAAGACTTGAGCAGGCTGTCTTTATTTCATTTTGATGTACTCTGTGACCAACTGGCTAATGTCAAAGATGTTTGTAAGTTGGGCTGTACTTATCACTGCTGTGCTGCCACGGATGACCATCAGGGTCACCTCATTCACTTTGCCTTTGGAGGTTCAGTGCTGCCCCTGGACTCCTGCCAACCTGGAAACTCATTATTCTCATTTCATTTACAAGCCTCAGATGGATGGCTGTGATTTGCAGTGTAATTTCTGACCTATAAGTCTGAAGAGTTGCTACAGTATTTGTTTCTCCTCAGAGTCCTGGCAAAGGTCATGTTCACTGTGACTGCACGAAGTAGGTGGGCAGATCTTTCACAGTAAATTCATTCTAAGATTTCACTGCCCGAGAGCCTTTGGGTCCTTCCCCTCGGTCTTCTATGGCAGATGCCGGTGAACAACACAGCTTGTGGGTCTAATCTACCCAATTTTGTAAATAGTTTTCATCGATACAACAGTCATGTCTATTCCTTTACATATTTGCTATATCTGCTCTTATGCTATACTTGCATAGTTGGATAGTTGCAACACAGACAATAGAGCCTGAAAAGTAAAAACAAAAGAAACTGAATCACTACCTGGATCTTTGGTGAAAGGTTTTTTGACCCTTTCCAAATGACCCTGTAAGTCAACCCCTTGTGTTATTGTACATATATTTTCTACTGATTGTGCTCCTCTAGGGAACCCTAACTACCCGGTGTAGGTTCTGTATAAGGAGTATCTGCCAGGCTCTTGTCATTTAGTCCGATACTTGAGTTTAAAATCCACAGGACTGGCATTTCAGAGGAGGTGAATGAGAGGTAAAGTAGATCAAAAGCAAACTAGAATTCATGGCATGAACTGGAGTCCATGAAGAAGGATCCCATTACTCACCAGTTATAGTGGCCGCTTCATACCGCGGTGTGAGGGAGAATATAAGGCAAAATGGGCGAGTTACACGGACTTCTGTCTTCTTTCACAGCTCCAAATCTTTTGTAAGTATCTTCTCATGGTCCACCCTACATGTGAACGTATAAAAAAAGGCGATTAAGGGAAAGGTAGTTCAAATTAGTTAAGATGACAGACTTAGAAGCCACCATATCTACTTCAGACATTAATTGTTTATCTATTCATTTAAAAACAGTGACAATGAGACATGTTTTGGTCTTTTTATTCTCTAGCATTCTCCATCTTTGTCTCCCCTGGTTGCTGGATGTCTTACCTTTACTACATTCTGTTTACTCTGCAATTTGGTACCTACTTCACTATTCTGAAATATTTCTCTGAAAATATTAGGCCAAAAATGTAAGTTTTCCTAAGGCCTTTCTCCTTTGGCATTCGACTTTATTTAGCATTGTTGATTGAAACCCTTATTCTAAGGCATTTTTTCATATAACTCTGTGGTTTTCTTAAATCTTTGGTCATACCCTTCTTGGTTTCTTATTTTTCCCCTTTTAATCTTAACCACAGTATGTCCTAAAATTGAATTCTTGGCCCAAACCTTCTTGTTAAAATTTACAAATGTTGATCAATTCTCAAAATTCCCATTATTATTTCATTACTAGAGGTCCCAAATCTAGAAATTTAGCTATCCATTTGATCTTCTAACCATCTCCTGCACATAACCAATAACATGTCATGACTGCATGTCCAGCTATTATGTCTCCCATTAGGATGTAAACACAACGAAAGGTTTTGTTGGTAGCTGTATCACTATAGTAGGCACTCAAAAATATTTGTTAAATGAATGATTATGGAAACACAACAGAACTACAATTTAACCACATTATTTTTCGCAGTAGCCAAGTTTCTTTCTCAGTACTACCCACATTTTCTCAAAGACACATGGGAGATACATTTTTTAATTTAATTATGTTTATTGGCACAATTTAGGTATATACAATGATTGCATTTGTCCTCGAGAATTTATACCTGTACATGATATAACTTAGTTTGTCTTTCATTTTTCCTCACATTCCCCTCCTCTTTGTTCACCCCTCTTCCCGTACTTATTTATATTTTCTTTTCCCTTCGTTCTTTTCCTTTCCCCCCTCCCCAGTTTCCCTTTCCTTTCGAACAATTTCTTCTTATTTCACAGTATCTATTGTACAATTTGCTTCTTATTTACACTTTCAGTTTCTCACATGAGAGAGAAACTGTGGTGCTTTCAATTCTTTTGGGAAGATACCAAAAAAGTGGAATAACCAGGTCAAATGGGACCTCTAGTCCTAGTTTCTTGAGGAATCTCCATGCTGATTCCCACAGTGGTTGCACCAGTCTACACTCACTCCCACCCACAGTAGAGAAGGGTTTCTTTTTCCCCACAGCCCCTCCAGCATTTGTCATTGGTTGATGTTTTGATAATAGTCATTCTTTATGGAGTAATATGGAATCTCAATGTTGTTTTAATTTGCATCTCTTGAATGACCAGTGAAATTGAACATTTTTTCATGTATTTATTTGCTATTTGTACTTCTTCATCTCAGATGTGTATATTCATTTCAAATGCTCATTTTTTGGATTGGGTCTTTGAATTTAGAGGATCTAATTCTTTTCAGTTATTTCTATGTTCTAAATATTAGTCTTCTGTCTGAGGAGCAACTGGCTATAATTATTTCCCATTCTGTGGGTTGTCTTTTCACTATGTTGTTGATTTCTTTTGAATACAAAAACTTTTAATAAGATGAGATCCCAGTTGTTGATTCTTTCTGATAGTTTTCATGTAATCTGAGTTTTGATCATGAAGTCTTTGCCTACACCTATGTCTTCAAGAGTTCTACTATTTTCTCTTCTAGCAGATTTAATGTTTCTGTTTTAATGTTTAAATATGTGACCCATTTTGATTTTAGTTTAGAACATGGTGATAGTCATGTGTCTAATTTTAGTTTTCAGCGTGTGGAAATCCAGTTTTTCTAGCACTGCATATTTTTCCTTCCAGTTAACATGTCTGGCCCCTTTGTCAAAGATAAGGTGGTTGGTGTGTTTGGAGTTGTTTCTGCATCTTCTAATCTGATCTGTTTTTTTGTTTCCCATTATCATGCTGTTTTTATCACTTTAGCTCTGTACAATAATTTCAAGTCAGGAATTGTGATGCCCCTTGCCTTTTTCTCATTGCTGAGACAAAATGCCTGATGCCCAAAATTAAGGAAGAAAAGGTTTATTTATCTCACAGTTTGTAGAGGATTCAGTCCATAATTAACTGGTTTTAAAGCATGGTGGCATGGCAGAGGGGAAATAGTTCATGGCAGTAGAAGACAGCAAAAGCTACAAGAGCAAAAAGGGTGGAAAAGAAGCCCTTTATCCTCATTTATATTGTGTGCAGACCACCCACTGACACCATCTCCATGCCCTCCTCTTGCACAGGCTCAGGATGTTTACAAAGTGAGGATCCTGGTCCCCAGCTGAGTCACTTAGTTAAACTTCTAAACTTCTTAAGTTGACACAATGCATCAATCATTACAACATCCTGGAGCATAAACCACTGCCCCAGGGCATGGTCTCTATACCCTAGGATACAGAACTGCTGAGATACTTAGTTAAGCTTCTAAACTTCTCTAGTTGACACAATGTATCAACCATTATACTTGCCTTTGTTGCTCAAAATTTCTTTTGCTATTCTAGGGTTCTTCTGGTTCCAAATAAATTGTTGAATTGTTTTCTCTAATTCTGTGAGGTATGGTAGTAGTATCTTGATTAGGATTGCATTAACTCTGTATAACAATTTTGAGAATACAGCCACTTTCATTATGTTGGTTCTTCTTAACTAAGAGCAATGGATATCTTTCCAATCTCTGAAGTCCTCTTTGATCTCCTTTTTTCAGAGTACCGTAGTTTTCAATGTAGAGGTCTTTTACTTCTTTTGTTAGATTGATTCATAAGTATTTCATTTTTTCTATGCTATTATGAAAGGGGTTATTTCCCTAATTTCCCCCTCAATAAGTTTGCTATTTGTGTATAGGAATGCTATCAATTTTTGCATGTTGACTTTTCATCCAGCTACACAGCCAAATCTGGTTAGTAAGAAGTCTTTTGGTGGAGGTTTTGATGTCTTCTATGAGAGTATCATGTCTTCTGCAAATAACAATAATCTAACTTCTTCATTTCCTATCTTTGTTTTTTTTCTTTCCCTTGTCTCATTGCTCTGGACAATGTTTTCAGAACCACAATAAATAGGAGTAGTTGTAGTAGTTGTTACCAATTTTAAAGTGAAAGTTTTTGACCATTTAGTATGATGTTGGGTGTTGGTTTGTCATAGGTGGCTTTTATCAGACTAAGATAAGAACCAACTGTACCAATGTCCTATAGATTTTTTTAAAATCATGAATCAGTGTTTGACTTTGTCTGATGCTTTTTCTGCATTTATTGAGATGATGATGTGATTTTTGTTTTTGGCTCTGCTGACAAGGTGTGTTACATTTACTGATTTGCATATATTGAACCTTCCCTGCATTCCCATGTTGAATTGCACTTGTCATTGTATATAATCTTCTTGATGATTTGGTGCATTCTTTTTACCAGTATCTTATTGAGAATTTTTGCATCTGTGTTCATTAGGGAGTTTGGCATGTAGTTCTCTTTTTTGGTTGGGTCCTTCTCTGGCTTTGGTATGAAGGTAATACTTGCCTCCAGGAATGAGTTAGGGAGCACTGTTTCCCTTTCAATTTCATTAAAGAGTATGAGGAGTAATGGTGTTAGGTTTTCTCTAAATTTCTTGTAGAATTCACCAGTGAACCCATCTGCACCAGTACTCTCTTTGTTGGTAAGTTTTAATAACATTTTCAATTCCATGAATTGATATTGGTTTATTTAGAATTTTTGTATCTTCTTGATTCAACTTTGGTAATGTGTATATATCTAGGAATCTGTTAATTTCTTCTGTGTTTTCTATCTTATTAGAGTAAAGAGTCTTGAAGGAGGTATTGATGATCTTCTGATGTTCCTGAGGATTTATAGTGATTTTACCCTTTTCATTCCTAATTTCATGAATTTGAATCTTTTCTTTCCTTTTTTGATGAGGTTAGCTAAGTGTTTATCAATTTAATTTAGTCTTTCAAAGAACCAAGTCTTTGATTCACTGATTGTTTGTATCATTTTCTTGGTCTCCATTGCATTAATTTCTGCTATGATCTTTATAATTCCCTCCATTGTATGGGCTTTTGGCTTGACTGGCTCTTCTTTTTCTAGAAGCTTAAGGTATAATATTAGGTTGTTTATTTGAGATTGTTCTGTTTTCCTGATATGAGTATTTGCCACTATTAATTTGCCTCATAGGACTGCTTTCATTGCATTCCATAAGTTCTGGTATGTTGTATCAGTATTATCATTTGATTGTAGATATTGTTTAATTTCATCTTTAACCATTGGTTGTTCAGGAGGATGTTATTTAATTTCCATATTTTTATGGAGTTTTTGTGGTTTCCTTTGCCATTGAATTCCAATTTCATTGCACTAAAGTCAGATAATATGCATGGGATAATTTCAGTTGTTTCACATTTATTTAAGTATGTTCTATAGGCTAATATGTTGTCTATTTTTTTAGACCACTTCTGACTATGTGTCACTGAGAAGAATGTGTATTTGATATTGTGGGATGAGACAGTCTGTAAAGATGTACTAAATCCATTTGTTCACAGGTTTGGTTTGGTTCTGATATTTCTTTGCTGATTTTTGTCTGATTGATCTATGCATTTGTAACAGTAGGATATTAAGGTTCCCCATTACAATTGTGTTAGTGCTTATTTGATTTTTCACATTCATTAATATGTGTTTTATATAGTTGAGTGCTCCTGTATTTGGTGCATATATATTTATGTTTGTTATCTCTTCCTTTTGAAGTTTTCCCTTAACAACTATATAGTGACTTTCTTCATCTCTTTTTATCATTCCTGGTTTGGAAGTTCACATTGTCTGCAAACAGAATACCTACCACTGCTTTTTTTTCTGGGTTCATGTCATGTAGAGTACTGTTTTCCATTCTTTAACTTTTAGTCTGTGAATTTCTTTTTGAGTTAAATGCATTTTGTGAATGCAGCATATTGTTCAATCTTATTTTCTGATCCATTCTGCCAGTCTTTTTCTTTTGACTGGTGAATTGAGATCAATTACATTGATGGTTATAACTGATATGTATTGGATTACCCTTGCCATATTATTTTCCTGCTGTAGGTTACTTGTCTTCCCTCTCTGTTTAATTGCTTGCCCTGCCTGGTGATTTCTTTTTACTGGTGTTCTTGGAACTATGGTCATTTTTATCTGTTTCTAGAATGTCAGTACATTTTGTAGAGGTGGATTGGTGGTCATAAATTTCTTCAGTTCTTCTTTGTCATGGAAGCATCTTATTTCTCCATTAATTTTGAAAGATAGTTTTGCAGAGTACATCAATCTGGGTTGGAAGTTGTCTTCTTTCAGGACTTGAAATACTTCAATCCAAGCTCTTCTTTGAGGGTTTGTGCTGAAAAGTCTGCTGTGATTCTGATAAGCATTCCTTCATAGGTGATCTGTTTCTTTTCTCTAACACCTTGTAATATTGTGCTCTTGTGCTGAATTTCTGGGATTTTGATTATTATATGCTTTGTTGTAGATTTATTTTGGTCATAGCTAATTGGAGTTATACATGCCTCACTTATCTGTATGTTAGATTACTTTTACATACATGAGAAGTATTCTGCCATTACTCCTGTGAACACTTATGTCATTTGTGCTGACTTGCTTTTTTCATTGACTCCGATCAGTCTTATGTTGTTGTTCTTTTCATCATCTTGCAGACGTTGAATTGTTTTCTTCTGGTCCCTTGTTATTTTTAAGAGATCTTTCCTTTTGGGATCAATAGCCTTGATCTTGTTTTCTAGGTCCAATATTCTATCTTCACTTTCATTCATGCAGCTTTGAAAATTTAAATAGAATTTTTAATTTTCTGGATATCTGCTTGCATTCTATTTTCCTATGTTGGGCATGCACAGTTTCTATCATTTTCTTATACTCCTCTATTTTTTAATCTATGTCTATTCTAGATTTGCTGAGCAAGTCTGTCATTATGGTTATCATCTCTTTTTTTTCCTCTGAGAGAGTATTTCTGTTCTGCTTTCCTCTATAGACTCATGGATTTGTTTCTTTACTTCTGTTGCTATCATTTCAGAAATTTCTGGTGTGTAGTTTCTATTTTCCGGTATCTCATTGTCCCCAGACTTGTTCTGGGTGGGCTGGAGATCTACGCTTGTGTCTTGTCATTTTCCATTTTGAAAAATTTTCTTTTTTTCTGTTTATTCTTGTTAGTTTTTATAGTAGATAGCTTTACCTTTAGTTTTGAAGCCTCCCTAGGAAATCTCTGTTCTTTAGGGGCATCTTCTAGGTGCAGGAGGTTCTTGGGTTTTGTGTCTACTTCAAGATCCTATCTCGCCAATTCATTAAGTGTGAGATGTTCATATCTATTTGCCTCAGCCCCCAGTCTTTGGTACTCGACTATGGAGATGGTTATTACCCTAGACCTTCCTAGTGTTGTTATACAAGGGAGAACTACTACTTACAATTTAGAACAACTGGCATCTCTGCTAAATGATCACAAATAGCAATAACATTAGAATCAAGCACAGCTTAGAGACTACCAAGCTATTATAACTATTAATTTGGTACCTTTAACCATATGAACAAGAACTACAGCTGTGTAATAAAATCCAACATAAATTGGGAGCTTGTATGGAAAGCGTTTCCCCTTGGTAGAGTGGTTTTAACCTGTGGGTTAAAAAAGAAGGAAAATGAAACCAGCAAAGAAAGAAGAAGACAAAAACATAACAAAAAAATAAAATTCCTCTGGTTTCCATAGAAGGCCCAAACTACTGGGTAACCCTGTGTAACCCTGCAGTAGGATTAGTGCTAGATGTAGAGCTGATCTTGGCCTTCACACGGAGGGGCTGGGGCTAGAGTCTTCCACCAGTACTCTCTGTGTGTCCCTTGGAGGCCTGCCCACTCCTTACCCTGTTTGTCCCTCTAGGACTTTTCCACTCGATGTGCCACCCTCAGACAGAGACAGCCAGGGCTGCTCCCAGTCGTGTGTATAGCTGGCCCCTCCTGGTGCTTGCACAGCCTCCTGAGTTCTCTTCCACTGTCAGGCAGGTCTCTGTCCTTTCAGGTCACTTGTTGCAGGGCTGGGTGGAATGCTGCGCTCTGGTTGACCCTCTGCTCCTTCAGATGTGCTCCAAGTCTCCTCAGTCCCAATTTTATCTCCTCTCCCGTATTGGGGGAGTGCTAAACTACCACCCCTTGCCTTGCACAGTGCTTCTTAAGTCCTGTGTTCCTCAGGCTCCTTGTAGTAGGGCTGAAGGGGTCCTGCAGTTCCACTCTGAGCTTCTGTCTCCACAACCACTACTTATGCTGTGGTCCATAACCTTGCTGACTCACTGCTTCTGCCACTGCTTCTTGCCATAGAGTGAGGTGGGGTGGGGTACTGTGGGCTGACCAGCCATGGGGACAGCCCAGGGCTGCTCCATACTGCAGAGTAAGGCTGCCCAGCTCCACATCCCTTCAGACACTGGTTGTGGGGTAGAAAGTATTGTGCTGTTCCATTCACCATGTGCCTCTGCGTTCTTCAATCTCATTGTCCTTAGAGATTCCAACGAGCACTGCAGTGCAGAAAAGAGAAGAGAAGAAATGAGAAGAGAAAATAAAAGAGAAAAGAATAGGAAAGCAAAAAGAAAAGGAAAGGAAAGGAAAGAGAAAGGCTGGCCAATCACCAGGGAGAGAGCAGTTCACTCACTCCTGTGTGTTCCGATGGAATTTACTGCTGGGTTGCAGAGTCCTTAGTTTGGAGTATGGTAGGAGAGGCAGGGGACCTTTTATCCCAAGTCTATCTTGTGTGGCTTGATTTAGCTGCATTATCTTAGTCTATCCATTTTTCTTTCTTTTCTTCTTCTAAACTTCCTAGTATGAGGTCCTGTTCCACTCATGGTTGGGCAACCTACTGGTAGCCCTGTGGATTGGCTGGCTGTTTTGCTAAGTTCTGTATCTATATTTCATTTGATCTATGAGTCTCTTATTTTGGATTGATTTTGGTTTCTTGATGTATGTCCTTCTTTCTACCAATTACATGTTTTTTTTTTCTGAGCAGCTCAGAACATGGTTCCTCCTCTATTCATCCAGAGGAGATACTTTTTGACATCTAAGAAGAATTATTAATAGACACCTCTGTAGATATCTTATGTCTGTTAGATAAAGAATATGAAGAAATGTACTCTAGAAAGCTTTGGGTATTTCTCCTTCCCTTCACTGTAGAGAAAATCAGGGTAGCCTTTTGTGGAAGGCTTTGCAGCATAGTACATAGTTTAGATCACCAACCATTTCTAGACAGTTTTAGTTCAAATCTCAGAGGTGATGTTCGCTAGTGCACTATCTACAGCAAGTATGTCAGTTTCCTTCTCTGTAATGGAGTTGAAAATAATAGTACTAACTCACAGGTTTGAAGTGAGGACTAGATGAGTTAGCACTTATAAAGCAGAACAATACTTGACACAAGATATTATAATAATGCTATTATTTTGTAGCTATAGAGTTTGGAGTCACTAGAAATAAAACTGAAGCATTACTCTTTTAAATTAAAAAATTTAAATTTAAAATTTTATTTTAGAGGGAATAAAACCAAGCAAAATAAAACAGAATAAAGGCAATCAAAACAAGACAGTGCAAGTAACACAGGATCTCAAAACAAGATAATAGGAAATCAACAACGGTTACCATAATGCTTCTTGTTGTGAAGCATTACTTTAATGTATGTCATGGAAACACTGACTTTAAATTTCTCCAAGGAAGTGAAATGTTGTCACTGACCTTCTTGTTCAAATGTTTTAACAATTATATAGAATACAATATCACCTAATTCAGCATGTCTCATTATTTTCATGAGGGATTTTCTAAGTCAAGCATTTTACATCACTCATTAAAACCAGGCCTTCCTATTCTGTTTACTGTGGTAGGATCACACAACATGAGATTTATTCTCTTAATACATTTTTAAGGGTACATTGTTGGTGACTATAGGTACCATTTTGTACAGAGGCTGTATAGTCCTTCCCAGTATTTAAACAGTTATTTTGTGGAAGAATGTCTATGTATGCACATTTATGCATAGATACAGATCACATATGTTTATCTGTATGTAAATATGTGCATATGCTCACTATCAATCTATTATCTGTCATCCATGTATCTATGTGTTACTATTTGTGACTTTCAGTCAGAGCTAATGTTGAATATACAAAAAATTTATTTGTTTTAGAACTTGCTACTAGTTTAACAAGAATAGCCTAGATTGAAAGTTTTCCATTTTTGCATACTTGACACATTAAAAAAAATAGCCATTAGATTTAAAGAAAGGAAGAAAACCCTTGACATTTTGTAACAATTTGGTATTTACTCTTAGAATAGGACTTATGTTTAGATCCAGTATTACATTGGAGTCTCATGTTTGTACATATCAAATGAGTGCAACTCAGAGTTTGGTTAAATGAAACAATACAAATCATGTTTCAAGATATGCACTGTGGTTTAGGGATTTTATGACACTTGTCAACCAGTTTCCTCATTCAACTGCAGTTTGTGATATTTATGCCATTTTTATGCAAATTATGTGGCTTCTGGAAGATAGTGGACATACTTGGTTCATCCTGATTGGTGGTCACTGAGGGCAGAGCTGTTCCATGAATCCAAATAAATGCAGGCATGTGAATATTTTGCTTTAATTTTTTTCTATTTTAGTTTTATAACCACAAGATATGTCATAGCAATTAGTTATTTCAGGATGTGAATTTTAAGAAGATTACTGCCTCGGGTGGTGGAAGTCCTGTGACAGCTGACTGAGTGCTGGCTGTCTGTGTGAACCCTCAGGAATCTCCTGCATCTTAATTGGGATACCTGGGGAAGGAGTTGCTGCATCTCAAAATGTAGGTTTACTCGCATGAACCAGAAACTCAGGTTTATCTCAATTCTCAATTCCCATAAACTATGAAAAAACTTCTTAATGGTTTTATTGTATTTTGGTTGCTACTGTGCTTCAGGAAGTATTGGGAAGAACAGTGCCTGAGAACTTCTCTAGCATAGAATCGGATAGGTTGATGTGGATCTGCGCCTGCTGCTCATCCACCACTCCTCAGATGGGTTCATGCTGTTTTTGTATTTTGTGAGTTTTTTATTAATAAGAAAAACACGCTCAGCATGATGTACAACCAACCCCACACATGTGCCGTGTAAATAGGAACCTTGTCTCGCAGTGGTAGTTGTGTCCTTATCCTTTTTGAGCTGATGTATTCTTCAAATATGATGATGTGTTATCCAGTAAGACCACTGTGCTTCACAACCCCTCACATTTAATTCTGCCCGAAACATTGGACTTTTCCTTTCCTCTTTCTTTCTGCCTGTCATTCCGAATAGCTCTTGATTATATTCTGCCCAATTAGCTTTTCATGGGTCAGGATATTTCTTTTCTCCTCCTCTAACATAATAATAACTACTCTAGCAAATATGTGTTTCTAATTCCATGGGCATTGGATGCGAAGTGTTCTCTACAATCTTTAATCTCAAAGCCTTTGTTATCCTTTCACTGAATTTTCTTTCCAATTAGTTTGCCATTCTCCTCATTTTCCTTCATGGCTGTATTTCTACTATTGCTGAGATTTGACTGCAGCAAGGATGTAATAAACATTGACCAACTTAGTGATCACTACTTTCCATTTGCTTTTCTTCCATCCTCATTTCAATTAATCAGGTTTGATCAGATTAGGGAATGAAAAATCTCATGCAGTTGTCTGAGGATGTTTTGTTTAAAAATAGGAAGAAAATCTGCAGCTATATGACTATGTGGATTATTCCTAAAGTATCAAAAAGTCTCTTGACAAAGAATTGCTTTGGTAATGTGTACATCTAGGTGACAGTAGTTGGGTCTCTGCCAGCAGCAAGTAGTGAATTGCTTAGTAGATAACGACCTTGACAGATTCATCTTTTTCTTTAATTACAGTACTGAATGTATAGTCTCGCACTTTACAGACACCCTTGGAACTGTATAAATAAATACATTTGTTATTTAAATGCATTGTTATTTAATTTATCTTGGTCTATGAGTTTATCATAGACTGCCAGACTTTGTACTGAATAATCAGCTAGACTGGCTTTACCATATTTCTTTTGATTAAGGAAAAGTTGTGTGTCTTCTGTACAGTGTGAATCCTCCAGTTCAGTGGTGGCAGACCTATCTGGCACATGAGTGATTTGTTTTGTTGCAAGATAAAAGATGTTAATCTATGAGTTGTTTTTCTAAAGTAAAATCTCAAGTTTAATTGCAGTGTTGGCACTTGCAATAAACGAGCTTTGGATTGCAGGTTGGGCGCTCATCGCTGAAAGGTTCACCGCCACTGGTCTAATCAGTGGGAATTTCTGAAATTTCCACGTGGTTCACAACTGTTGCCATGAAATGAAACTCTTACTAGCTTAGAGTTGATATTCTGGATCTGGGTCAGGAAAATGGAGAAATAGCGATACAAATCAGGCTAATTAGATCTGTCTTTCACAATGTAAACATTAACACTGGAAAATAGTTGATCAATAGCTAAAGGATGAGAGTTAGGCTGAACATCCTAGCCAGCATTTTATTTCTCTTGAAGTGGTTACTACTTTTAAACAATGAAGACCCTAGGACAGCTAGGAATAGCTTTGAATTTAATTTAAAACCACTACATGACCAACTGTACTGCCAGTTCTTGCAATAGAAATTTATTTAATTTTTTCCCAGAAAGTATTTATTTACATAGGACATCTTCCAATCATATGAGATTATTTAGATAAGTTTTGTAGAAATATACATAGCTATTGTTCAATCAATGAAATTGCTGGGGTTTTTTAAATGAATTGTTGATGACAGCATCTAGAAATGTTAGTGTTAGCTTTCTCCATTTCTGAAATTGCCCAGAATACAAGTTTCTCTAATTTAGTGAATTGAAAGAAGACAATGCATGTTTTTATCCCCAGTGGACTTGAATATGAATCTGAAACTGGGTTCAGTTTAGAGTTCTTAAATGTCATTCCATAGACTACATTTTAGCATGAAGCGAAGCTGTTGCATGTAGCCCTATGAAGAACTGCTACTAATTAAGTAGCACTTCATGAGAAGAATAGAGATATAGGGCTTATTCTTAATGATCTTGATATTCACTAGTGGTTTTTCCAGTTTATAAATTCTTCATACTATTTTTCAGGTATCCTGCAGCCAATGGCAGTCAAGAATGTTTATAAAGATCTGGCTATTACAAATTGTGTTGCTATAAACATGGGTGCACAGATATCACTGTGGTATGATGTTTTCTTGGAAACAACCCAAGTGCTCATCAATCAAAGAATGGATAAAAAAGATGTGGTATTTTTATACAATGGAGTACTACTTAGCTATTAAGAAAGATAGCATTGAGACTTTTATAAGTAAATGGTCACGACTTGAGACCATACTCATAAGTGAGATAAATCAAACCCACATGTGTTAATACCGGGTTGTCTCCCTAATGTAAGAAACTGAAAAAGTATATATGATCCAAAATCTATAATAAATGCTATGTAAGGGTAAAAAACAGCTTGAAGAGCAAAAGTAATTGGGAAGGGAAAGGGGGGAAAGAGGGAAGGGAAAAGGAAAAGATATAAATCTGTATATATGTATATGTAAGATAACTAAAATGAACACACTGCTGAATGTATTCATTATTGATAAAGAACAATTAATACTCATATGATTAGATCAATTTTACATGTCTATATCTGTTAATGTAAACAACCATTTTAAAGATAACGATATGCAATATTGCAACCATTGTCAAGTTTCTATCATCCTGTTTTGTAAACCTGCAGTGTTACAGTTGTGCATTTACTCTAGTTGTTTGTTTGTCTCTTTTGCTTTTTGTCTTTGTTATATGTGTCTTTTTTTTCACTTAAATAAAAAAAAAAAAGAATGTTCATAAAATGATGCCGGGGGGCATGATAAGATGATTCAATTGTAAAGTATCTTGTCAGATACAGTTTGAATGTATCCTGGGTTTAGACGGACGCAGTGCCTATTGCAGTAATGTGAGTATCAGTCCTCCGTCCTCCCCAGCGTAACACAGAACAGGCAGAGTAGCCCGCTCTGAGGCTAAGCAAAGGAAAATATTCTCCCCAATAAAGCTATGTGGGACATCATACATAATGAACACAGAATCAGTAGCAATGAATTTGCATACTTCCCAGGTGAATTTATGCCATAGTACTTTAATTAAAAATAATTTTTTGTAAAAGCGATGCATCTTTTTGCGAATAGATATCTATCAGTTTTTCAAAACTTACTGTTAGACTGTTTTCTGAAAGTGGGTGTTTTTCTGTACCCCCAAGTCTGCAGTCCTTGTATCTGATTAATCCAAAACAAAGGCCTTTTCTTTCCATAGCCGAATATCTCTGAGTAAGAAAATGTCGTTATTAATATTCATGTGAGGCTGTGTGAAAGGGTGAGGGAAATGAGAGCAAGGGGATGGAATGAACCACGGTTTTCCAGCCCCAGTCTCCTGAGCCGGAGGTGGAGAGCGGAGGGGAGGGGTCTGCGGAGCAGCTGGTGGGGCGGGCTGGGCTGGATCACTGCGGAGCAGGAAATGGTGAGACCTGGCTGGAGCCCAGCAAGGAAACGGGACAGGAGAAAGCTCCTGCTGGTGCTGATGCTGCGAGAGGACAGAGAGCAACGCAGCTGGGAAGAGGGGAGGAAGCCGATCCCTCCCCGGGAGGAAACTGCAGGCGTGTTTCACGTTAGCGTCGGTTCCTGAAGCACTGGCTGTCATGGCGATCAGCACGTGGGCAGTCCAGGGGCTGATCGGTCAGAAGAAAGGCGTGGGAGTCTGCCCTGGGGTGGACGTGGACACAAACCTAGATCAGCTACTTGTGTTTTAATGAGCAAAGACCATCATACGTAGAAGCTTTATAGGAAAGCACCTGTTTTGAAAGGATTTAAAGATTTCCAGGTTAGATAGACATATTGATTTATTTACTTCCTACTTATGCTAATCATTAAAAGAAAATTGAATTATAATACTGTTCAACATGGCCACACTGAAGCAAAAGTGAACTAGATCACAAGGTGGCCAAAGGGGACGATCCACTGTCTTTACCTATGGAAGCTCGACTGCGGGACACACACAGGCAGAGCTGTCTCTGGAGTCAGATGCAGGCAGTGGCTCACTCTGGAGGGCAGTGAAGGCGGGGGAGAGGTCAATGGTTTGGGGTGCTGAGAGCACAGAGCTGGGTGCTGTCTTGCTTGGCTGAGTTCCATTTGTGACAATTCACCCAGTGCTACATGTGATGTGCATTTTTCTATGTGTATATTATATTTACATCAAATGGCAACAGATAATGCCATGGAAGGAAAATTTCGAAAAGCATATTTCAAAATGTAAAGAATATACATAAGGGATCCAGAAATTACTCAGATCAACAACCTCTTGAAGAGGATGGTCTGGCCCTAGATCTCATCTGCGGTAGGGTGACAATCTCATTCAAGCACAGGTTTTTGGAGGGGAGGAGAACGGAAAGTAAAGAAGAAGCAAGATATATCATATGTATGTGCAAATTCTCTGTGATGAATCTTATCATTATGTATGTCTAACACGTATCCATAAAAAAGGTTAATATAGCAAAAAAAAATTTGAAAAAAGAAATGAGTTATAGCTCCTAGGTCAATCTGAAATTGGCTAAACACATCCAGTATTGCTTTAATAAAAGTGGTTTTTGACGTAATTGTAAAAATCATTTTGGTTGCATAAACAGCTTGGTCAAAGATGTGGAACCAGTTATTCTTCATTAGCTTTGAAGATTCAAAATGCTGCCCCCATAAGGGAATTTATTTAGTAAGTTTTGATGTGTAAAGGTTTTGGAGCCAACTGTTATCTGGTCTCCTTAGTCATACAGAAATCGATGGTTTGTTTCTCCTTTCCAAACAAACAGATGCGAAGGTGGCCTCAGCCACATCAAATCACCTATATGTAAGTCCGCATGTGTTTGGAGCAGGAGAATTAGGGTGGCAGTGAGGAAGGCTGTCTTCCTCTCTTCCCCATGCAGCCACTAACCTTTTGGTTCCTGCATGCTTTGACCTTGTACATGAACACTGCAAACCCTTAGGGACATAGAGTAGAGCCAGATTGATGGGAGAAGGGTAGATTTCAGTGGATGGGAAAGTATGTATCAGGTGGAGTCCTGACTTCTATTTTCATAGCTGAAGTATGTTGGTGTGGCTTTTCTCCTTCACTAAATAATTCTGGGTAGTGGGTGGTGAAAAGTAGGGTCTCATAGGTGGCTCTTCTCCATTTTTAATCTGAGAAAAGACAGTTTAATGTTGTGCTGAGGAAAAAAAAAAAGTCAACAGCCTACTGTGTTAACTTGCAGTGAAAGCCTGAAAGAGAGAAAAAGAACAAAGGATTAAATATTTTCAATGCCACTTTGACCATGAAAAAGTACTATTATGAACATAGAAGTTATTTTACATTTCATCAATTTGCAATCCTCACTTAAATTCTCACCATTTCTGTAACAATAGACAGTTCCAGAATTTTTGCTCAAATTTTCCCTGGGCCCAGGGAATAGATTGAAACCGTGTGCATGCAGTATTTTGAATTATGTAAACTATACCAAAGATGGTTCCATTAATTTCTTAAACCCATGTCAGGTAATGGAAAACAAACTCCTGTCATGGATTGCTTTCCAAAAATGAAATACAGAGTTAGTGATTCCAATAATTTAGGACAGGGCGGTGTAAGATTTTCCTTCTTGGTTATTATGGATCACCGTTGCGCTAGAATTGTGTCTGTTTCAAATAATCTTATTGATAGCAAAAAGTAGATGATCTGTTTTCATGGGAGGAGAAACAACCATAGGAAAATTTTACTTTGGCTTTGGCGGTTACCTTTCCAGTATTAATAGCTACCAGTAATTAACAACTATTGTTGGAAAAGGACAATGAATCAAATTAATATGAACAGGCTGATCTATGCATCCACATTCCTGCAGACAAATATCCAGCATGAAACAGCTGGCGTCCTGACATGTCAGTTTTCAGTGAGGCTAAAGAAATCCTGTACATAGTCCCATAATTTCTATTGTAAATTTAAGGACAGACTTAGAAATGCATAGCGACCCAAGATGGAGAAAACTCAAAACCTGGCGCTTTTTTATTAGGATGCCAGGGTGCAAACCTGCGTTTCCAAAAGTCATTATCCTGCTGGGCACAATCGCGAAACTTAATGTTTTCTAATTATATTTTCTAGCATAAAAGACAACACCTGACTTTTATGCTATGTTAAATCCTGGCCATAGAAGATAAAGTGAAATAAAGAAGGTGAACAAATATTAGTGCTAAGGTTCATTCTAAAGCTGAACCATTATCATACTGGCATGGTAGTGCACTAAGGACTCGGTTTCCAGGAAAACCCCTAGAATACAGCCTCCGTGAAAACGCAGGGATGGGAGTCTGGCTCAGAACGGGAACTGGACATGTATTTGGAGTCAATAAACAACTGAGTTCAATAGAACGAGTACTTCTGTAGGTGCAGCCCAGTGGAGAGTTGCGTAATGCACTAAGAGACCACTGTGTTAGGCTACAAGGCTACTGCGTGAGTTGGAGAAATGGAAGCCAAGATTTGTACTAAAAAAAAATTCAAGTTTGCTGGCTGGAAGATCGGGGAGTGAAGGCAAAAACCCATGGCAGGTATTTTAAAATCTGAAGCACAAAAATGTGGTTGAAAGTGAGTAAGAGAAGTAAGAAAGAAGGGATAGAAGAGGTTGGGTGGTTGCACAGGTCCAGTCTGTGGAGAAAATAGAGGAAAATCGAAGTTCCCATTTCTCCTCATACCATATACGCCCCTCTTCACTTCCTCCCCCCCTTACATCAGCAGTCATACATTCTTTGTTCCACTCTTCGGTCCTTTCTCATACCACGCGCCCTCTCCAGTCACATTCTACCCTCGTCCCACCTCACCTACCTAAGGCCGAGGCTGCAGGAATTCTCTCTCCTTTCCTGCATCATGATTGTAATCTCTCCACTGGCCCAGCGCATTCCCAGCAGCATGAATGCATGGTGTCACAGTGTGACATGCACAGTGTGACATGGTGTCACGTAGTATTAAAAAGACGACTGTCTCCAAGTGTTCCTTCATTCTCTCGCAAACCCTGCCGGGGTTCGAGTGTAGCTCCAGCAGATGAGAAGTTACACCTCAAATGAGCTCCACTGTTTAAATTAAAAACTGTTTTCAGTTAGCATCTTATTTGATCAGCAGCAGCATAGCACTATTCACATTTAAAAATGCTGTTTTGGGGGGACACCAGTTGTTCTCGGTTCTCTTGTCTCGTCTGCAGTTCATCTTTGTTTCTTTTGTTGAGTCCCTCTTGAAAAATAAGTGTTCTATTTAAAATTTTTAAAAAACTATTACAGTGAAATACACATTTTCATTAATCTTCCTCTAATAGTCCTCCTTGTTTTGAACTTATCCAATTGTTTCAGCCTTTTTTCTTTTTTAGTACCAGGGATCGAACTCATATCCTGTGCCTGCCAGACAGTTGCTTAAGCAACTGAGCTAAATTCCCAGCCCTATTTTTTGAGACAGGGTCTCACCATGCAGTTCAGGCTGACCTTGAACTCACTTTGTAGCCCAGGCTGGTCTCGAACTCACAATGATACTCCTGCCTCAGCCTCCCAAGTGCTGGGATTATAGGCACGCGCCACCACATCGGGCTTGTTTTGGCACTTTCTGAAGCAGCTCTGGAAGTCCTTTTCCCTAAGTGTCCTTTATTGTGTTCTTACGGCTGACTTGATGTCCTGAAGTGATTCGAGACATTTTTATCTTATAGTCATTTGACTGTGGGGAAGAGCCAGGAGTAACACAGATTCAGTGAATGAGACAGATGAGCACACACTGTCGTGTCTTTATGAGCCTGCCATTGGATGGCATGTGACAGTCACCATATTTTTGATCATACCTTGGGAAGTCACTCACAGAAGAGGACTTCCAGAGTTGCTTTAGAAAGGGGCAAGAATGATGGACTAAGTATATTTAAAGTGAGTATTTTGAGGGGGGTTAGTGGTAATGTGTCTTTCCTTTGAAGAATTATTCTGTACTTAACCTTAAAATATTTTTTATTAGTACATGTTGGCGGCATATAATGATTGCGTTCATAGTGACAAGTTGGGACATGTACTTCACCCATCTTAATCTTGTCTTTTCCTGTAATAAACTTTAAAAATCTAAGCATTCATCATACATATTGATCACCCCTAATATGTACATACCCTTTGTGTTAGTATCTATCCCGAAGAACCCATGTCCCTAAAGATGTTAATTTTAATACTGTTGTAAAGGCAGGAAGTTGACGGTGTTTATCTCTGAGAAAGTGAACAGATAACATGGAGGAAATGCTGATTATAGAACATCTTGAAGCATCAGCTAAGATGGAGTTCCACGAATCAAGTTTCGGTCACCTGGAGTCTTCTTAACTTTATGAGATTTTAAGAGGAAAAAGAAGACCTGGAGAAAAAAAGTCTCCAGGGGAATGATGACAGGATCAAAACTGATCTGTTCCCAAGCCAGGCAAGATAGCCACCCTAAGAGGAGCAGAGTATTGATACGAAAGGAGGGTGCAGCTACATATGTAGTAGAAAAAAACCATTAGAGATCAGACGATGCCAAAAGTTCTCTGTAGAGAACAAGTAGCAATGACCCTAGATGGTTGCTGAATAGAATCTTAACTGGCAAATTCAATATTACCTCCTCTTGGAAAAAAAAAAACAACAAAGGGCTCTAGTTTTAACTCTAAATTGAGTTGAGAGTTAACCTAAATAATTGAAATGGTGCAAACGATAATTTATATTCAATGGTAGTTAAACCAGGACTATGAAAAGCAAAGTGTAAATTGAATTCTTTATTGTGGAATGCTGGTTTTGCTTCTTTGGTATTTCATCTCAAAACTTTCGATTTTCATGATTTTTTAAAAATTTATATACTGGTGCTTCTTTTATGGAATTTGGAAAGAAGAAGGAGAATAAAAGAATGAAGGTGGAAATCAAAAGTTTAAATTTCTACAAAGATTTTTTTGTAAGGAGGTAGACTCCTTTAAATTCATTCTTTAATCTATTTATCCCTTTCCCAGTGTCCTCTCTGTGCCAAGCACTGGCTTACTAGATAACAGAAGAAGGTAGAGTTTTAAGAAAAGATTTTACTGACAAGATATGTGTGCATGTGTGTGTATTCACTGATGTAAATAATTCATAACTGTATGCATTATAATTCAGTTCTGCTAACTCAGTTGGAAAAAAATTTCCATGACACCCTTACAGTCTGATACAGAAGTTACAATGGAATTTGTTATTTCTGATTTCCATTCTTCCATTTTTAAAAATAAAGATTTTTCCAAGCCCTATTCGTAATCACAATGTGTCACCATTCTCTGCAGTCACTTTGGCAAAGGGAATCAAAGAAGTATCGGGCATTCCAGGCTTTTATGCGAATCTTCCAGCTGATTGTCACAGAGGAATGCATGTTGTCTGCCCACCAAGCACTGGGATGCCACTCAAGGACAGAGCGCTGCCCTTGGACTCTGAAACCAGGGACCTCACACTGTCAGAGTAGAGCGGGACAGACTCTCAGATGGGACACGGGTCATTGCTGGTCCCCTACCGCCTTTGTTTACTTGCCTCTGAGATAGTCCATTACTTTATATGGAAGTCTTGATTTCTGACTCAAAGCATTCATTCCGTGATACTCTGCCAATGCCAAGTTAAGAGAAAATATCTCCAAATGCACTTATTTTCCAATATTTTAGATTCAGATATTGCTGGTGTATGTTTTAGGACTTTTTTGGTGGCAAGATTAATGTCATTGAGCTCACTGTGTTCCTCTGTTTTATTGATTAGTTGGCTCATTCTGAGTTCAGGGAAGGCACGATTCCATCTGGCCTTAGGTTCTCTATTCAACCTTTCATCCTTCCAACCCGGGGATCTGAGTGTCTCACTGAATGTAGAGCTAGGCTGGATAAGTTCCTCTTTTTAAATATAGCTGTGTTCTGGGCATAGATTGCTAAGGGAACATTTTTGAACATTGTGCATTCCTCTCCAGTGGGTACCATAAAGTCATGGTCCTGAAGACTTTGCCAAGAACAGCTAACGAGTATCCACATTCCAGCCCAGAGGTGCTGTTCTTAGCCTCATTTGGCTTGGTCATTCTGCTCCCCTTGCTCGTTGTCATAAGGTGTCCCAAAGCTATTCTAAGCATACTGCATTTTCACAATGCCTTAGGCTAAAGGGAATGGTGAGAAAAACAATTAATACTACTTTGTTCCTTTGCTTATTTCATAGCATGGAAGTGTTGGCTTATTTTTAGGGATCATAATTGCAATGCCATTATTCAAAAATTCTCCATCTATTGTTCAAATGATATGGTAAGTGTTCAGCCAACTCAAAGATATTCTGACATTCAGAAAGTAAGACTTGATTTAAATTGTCAGTTAGAGAAGTCAAATGGAAGTCTCATTCATTTAGGTCAGCAAAAGCAATCCCAGGTTAATATTCTAATGGATTTTAAAAAAATAATATATTTCTTAATTATCAAAGCTAGGTAGCAATATTAGGGAACCTTTGAGATATCCCATGATCTCTATATCTATCTACATATATTTAACTTGCTATTACTTTGTATTTTTCAAACATATATTTTTTCATAAGATTATATAAAATTTTATAACTGGCTTTAATAAATAATTCAGCAATCTCTATCAGGATTGTCTTCCACTGCCAATTGTATCTTATTTTTAACACACTTAACATAGTTGACTGAATATATTCAACCATAAATATGTAGGTCCTGCCTGCTTTAAGTGAAGGATGTTCTACACAGATCCAGGAAAATAATTATTCCAGGTTTTCTGATAGAGCATGGGCAGAGGATACTTACTGATATTTTACTGATAATTTCAAATAAATATAATTTTTCTAATCCTGTTCTAATGTCTTCCCCCAAATTGCCTTGTTCTTGAGATTTACTTGTGTTCCTTATCTGCTCTTCCTTTATTATAATGTGCCTGGTTATTTTAAGATTTCCTTATCCCAATCCTTGGTCTCTTGCAGCTTTGTTTTTACTATGCACAGATATTTATTAACATAGTATGTCAAGAATGACAGCCAAAACAAAATAAAAAATTAAATGTAATAAAATGCTCCTTTCTTAGTTTTAAAATTAATTTGTTCTTTCTAGGTAGATTGTGAACTTCTTGAAGGTCATTATGATTTGGATATGAAATGCGCCCCAGATGAAGTGGTAGTCCCTAATGTAGTTGCATTCAGAGGCTTTGGAAAGGTGGTTTAATCATGAGGGCTTTGACCTGATCAGTGGATCAATTCCTTCACTGATTCATAGCTTGATGGCGTTATTGGGATGTGGAGAAACTTCAGGTGTTAGGGCCTAGTTCCAGGGACAGGTCTCTGGAGGCACATCATCAAAGGAACTAGTTTGTTCCCAGTCTCTTCCTCACTGGCTCTGTTCCCTCACTGGCAAGAAGTGAGCATCTTTTCCCTGCCATCACGTTCTGCCTCACCAGGGAAAGCAAACAAGGGAGCCCAGTGGCCGTGGACTGAAACTGTGAGCCAAAAATCAATCTTTTCTCCTTGAAGTTGGTTGTGTCAGGTATTTTGTCACAGTTACAGAAAGCTGGCTAACACAAGGGCCAGGGCAAAGGCTCATATATTTCCTTAACATTAATATAATAAATGTTTATGGAAGTTCATCATCTTCAGGTTTTTATTTTTGACATAATGGTTAATACACATTAAAACACTCTATAGTCTTCAGAACAATGTTGCAGAGATTCTTTCATCTTTAACGTTAGAATTTTCTGGAATCAGATTTTCTCCTTAGGAAAACAATTATTCGTATACTCCTCTCCCCTCTTAGCCCACAATATCATGGGGACTGATTTTTGCAGGCACTTTTATAGTGCTCTTGTACCTCTTATAGCCTCTGCAGTCTGTCTGTGGGTGCCAGGTTACATGTTGCTCCTCAATGGTTTTTGTAGGTATTATCTTATGATTTGTTTTTTATGGTGTGTTAGAAAATGATAATAGGAAATAAATCAGAGCAACGTGAAGAGGAAGAGAAGTAGATAGAAAGGAAAGGGAGGTGAAATAGGGGACAGCAGAGGAGCAGACGGGAAGGAATGAGAGGAACAGAGGGTGTTACAGTGCGGGGAGGGAGCATTGATAATTGTCTAGGATCAATTTAGGCTGAGTTTGGGAGGAGCTTTAGATTAAGAAGGGGACTGTGACATAGGGCTAAGTCACGCCATCCTGTGTGAATTGGCTCAGTCTGCCTGGACGAGTGTGGACCCAGGGTTCCCAGTTCCTGAGGACATCATGAGTGATCCATTTTCATTTTGAGGTTATCAGATGCTGGGTCTGTCAGTGAAGAAGGACTTGGAAATCTGGAGACAGTGTTGAGCTCACTTGGAAACATGGTAGGATGTGGCTGTTTGGAGAGGAAAATGGAAGTGTCCATTTCCAGAAGAGTGAGTGGTCCCTGCATTCCTTCGGTTCAGGTCTAACTGGACTTAGAAAGAGGTTTCAGTTGTAACAACTGTGGCCCCAATATTATGTCCTTATAGTAATGATATAATTGTTAGTGCTTACTGGGAATTTTATAAACCAGAAGCTAAACACATAGATTATTTTATCAAATTCTCAGAACAATTCCAGTAGGTGAAAACAATTATTTTTCCCATTGCATAGATGGTAAACTAGAGATTAAAGATGTGAAATAGCTTGCCCAAGGTCATAGAGCCAGGACGTTGGATGGTCATTTTCAACTTGCTTTTCCAACATGACTTTAAACCTGAGAGAAGACCTGAGACACCATCAGCGTAGGGGCTGCTAGTGGTAGATGGAATACCTGGGCCAAGTACCCACCAGCCAAGGAAATGTTAGTGAAACAGGTATTTGATTT
This sequence comes from Dasyprocta punctata, assembly GCA_004363535.1. Taxonomy (NCBI): domain Eukaryota; kingdom Metazoa; phylum Chordata; class Mammalia; order Rodentia; family Dasyproctidae; genus Dasyprocta; species Dasyprocta punctata. Next base: position 28,418 of record RJWM01009962.1, on the reverse strand, counting down.
CTTCTTCTCAAATTTTGAACAGCTGTGGAGTGCTTAGAATCCCGAGTCCAGTATCTGTAGATATAAATAACCCTAACTTGATCCCCTTTGATTTTATTTTTGGATGTCATAGCTTTGTTCTTTCTTTATTTCACTAAGCCTCTCCTGCATGTTCCCCGAGCAGCAGAATGATCCATTTCAAGAGCATATTTTATGTGATGCTGACATCAGCTGCTCCAGGGAGACCTCCGGGTTCCTGCCAGAGGGTCATTGGCACCCACGGGCAGGCAGGCTCCAAAGCACCGAAAAGCAAATGTGTTTCACAATAAGTCTTTATCTCAGCATGAAAAAAAGCAATAAATCCTGATGAGTCTGAAAAGCTATGTTCCAAACACAAACATGAAAATTTATTATGCTTAGGCGTAGCGGAATGCCAAAAAGGAAGACAGCGGGACTGTCTTGTTAACAGCCTTGTGTAACTAGGTTCTTTTGTTGATTATTTAAAGCTCTTTAACATCTCATGCTGGGTAATTTAAAATATTCAATCACCATTCACCCATTCACAGACAATTCCAAATACTTGCTAGATATCAGGCAGTTTTCTAGGAAGACAAGCAATAAGCAAAGATAGAAGAATTCCTGCTTTCATCCAGTTGGTATTGTGGATATAAACATGCTTGAAGGAAGAGGCCAAGGTAGGGGAAAAGTAGACCCATCACTGACCTCTTTTAAGGTTCCAAAATTTTTCCTGCTTCAGGAAATTATACTTTTTATGCCAATTAATTGAGAAAAATATGTGACAATAGTATCTGTGGATACAGAATGCTTTGTTTGTATTTTATCAGTTACAATAGCAACTTCATGCATTAGATATAGTGAGAAAATGTATGTAGGATATAATACTGATTATGTCTAAAGAAAGTCTTGATCTTTGCAGTCTTGGTTTATTTCTATTGGCAATTTCACAGTCTCTGAAGCACCCTAGAGCCACAAGTTGAGTGACTAAATTCCTTCTATGAAGATTCTTGCTTTCCACTCAAGGTAGAGTGCTGCCTTGTTATCACTTCTGTGTGCTTTCTGCTGGGAGACATTACTAAAAAGAAAATCTATCTCTTACTGGCTCACTTTTCTATACCAGAATATTTTTAGAAAATTCAGCACACTTCTCTCAATCTTGATACCAGGATATGATGTTACTCTTGAAGTTTATTTTATCCTTGTTCTGTATTAGGTAGTTTTTCCAAAATGGTGTCATAAGAGTATTAACTTCCTTTTACTCCTATGCAAACATAAAGCAATTGAATCACTTTTATCTTTGTAATCAAGAAGAATTGGGAAAAAGGAGAAATAGAAGACTAAATTACACCATGCCTAATAAAAATATATTACTTACGTTCAATGTAATCCTGATTAAGAGGTTTTATCTTAAAAATACTACAAAATAGGGAAAAATTTTAACCTTTGTATGCCATTTTTATTATATTAATCAAAATCTGGAGGAATATCACACCAGTGTTTAGGAAATTTCTCTAAAGGTCACAGTAAAGTAACATAGTGTATATCTTCTTGCTTTATGTGCTGTATCTGATAAATCATCAAGCCCTCCCAGAATTCCTCCAGGTGGATTATTTCTCTGATTCTTTACTACAATGGTAATTGAACTTCCAAGCTCTACTTCAACAAAGTCATAATCCAATAACTCTCAGTAAGTTTTAACCTCACAGCACAGAAAAATGTTGATATTGTCTTGTGCACTCATTGGATATGGGCAAGTTTCCTTTTAAAATATTTTCATCCTTTGGAGAACTCACTTTTCTAGAGGACAGCTGAAATAGGTTCTACAATTATTTGGAATAAAAACATGTTTCTGTAAAACTTGGTCTTGCCATCTTGTCTCTTAGATGTGCTTGAGGTGATTTGGAACTAGGTATTTTGATCTACCTGAAAATATATAAGATAACTGAAAACTCCATTAAACCCCAGTGATCCTATGAGCTGGAGGCTTTTGCTTTTGTTCTGTCACCGGTTTCCGTTCCTTGTTTGGTGAGGAGAGCAAGTGGAGGTACTCTTTTGGTATCGGCTGTATTTGAATCTGAAAAAACTAAGTCATACAAGAAGGAAATGAAAATTTAAAATCATTCACTGAGAACTTCCACTGGAAAGAGAGCTTTGTTTTAGGTGACACAAAAATTAAAAAAATCAGTCCTGGTTCTTATGAAGTTTGGTATAGTATTATATTTATAAAGTGGCTGAAATGACAAAAGAAAATGACAAAAATTAATAAAAGTATATGCTTATTGTATTCCTAGATGTATTGTTTAACTATTTACTAACAAGAAAAGCAAAATACATGTTGAGAACTAAGGAGTGAGAGAAAAGGGAAAAGTGAACTAACAATATTTATGTTAATGAAATGAAGTATAGTAAAGAGAAAGAAAATCTCATAAACTATGAAAGAGTAAATGTAGATTACCTACAAATCCATGGTAGAGAAGGGACATAGCCATAGAAACCAATACACAGTGAATTGAATATCCTTAAAGACTGCTGAGATAAAATATTCTTAACTCACTTTCCATATTGAGCAAAGCTATTATTCAGAGACAAGAGACAAAAATCAAAAAACAAACACCAAAAGAATATATCATCCCAAGAATCTGACTGAAAGAACTTGTGCAATTGCATTTAGAAAAAAAAGAATCTAAGCTAAGAGAAAGAACTGAAGCAAAGAAAATAAAACCGGTAAGACCCAGCACTATTATATTGAGTTTGATGCTTAGAAGGGATTGACAACAGTGTCTTGTCAGACAGTATTATTTTTATTTATATTATTTTACATATTTTATGAGTATAAAGTGTTTCCTAAAAAACACCTCACATAAATTGACAGAGAGAAGATGAATTAAGATTAGTTACCCTGACCTTATGACCAGTGCAGATTCTAGAATGAAGTGTGGTTTGATGGCATTTGAAAGCACTAGGAAAAAATGGCAATGTGATCCGTCTTGGTTTCAGTACCAGAGGCAATTAGTTTACCTTTTTTCTCACATTCTAGAGCAGCATGGTTGTTCTATCTCCCGTCTATCATTTAGACAATGACACTAGAACTGCAGAAAATAAGATTGATCCACCTAACATACTTTTACTTGGTGTGTTATGTTTTTGTATTTTCATATCCAAAATACAAAGAAATTTTAAGAGGTAAAGTGACATACATGAAATAGGAAAAGATATTTCAATATATAAGATAAATATATAATATATATAAATACATAAAAAATGGATATATTTTTTCCTAAACATGCCTTATTTTTGATGAAAACAGTATCTAGGTGAGAGGGTAGCATCATCACATGTTGGCTCCTGCTGGCACCATGCTGCAAGCTCTCTTCTTTGGAATGAATTCCTTGCTTTTCTTCTCCAACCATATTTACTTCCACCATGGTTACTGCTCTTGGAAACAGCAAGGATCAATCCCACCATGTGGTTCACAGGCTAAAGTTGTTCATCTCTTTTTCCATGCTCTTCGCTCAGATAATCAGGAGGTAAAGCTGGGCAGCTGTCCTCTGCTAGAGATGATTTCAGTTAGAGCGCACAAGAAAGAAAGTCCCCTGGTTGGATCTAAACCAGAAGTGCTTCTCATCTAACCGGAGAGAAGTCACAGGACCAGTGCACGCCCTTCTGCTTCGAACCTTCCTTGTCTCTCTGTGAATGCCTACCATTCTGGGTTTGGCTACAGAGTGCTGGCAATATTTGCTCCAAGGTGGTCCTAGCAGAGTGAGAGTGCGTGGTGGACCGTGATCCTCAGGGTCACCTAACCTGCTTCTATCAGCAAGAAAGCAAATAATAACAAATGCTGGTATGGGTGTGTGGAAAGAGGAACCTTCCACACTGCTGATGGGGACGTCAGCTAGTGTAACCCTGATGGAAATCAGTATGGAGATTTCTCAAAAACTAGAAGTGGAAACTCCATTCAACCCAGCTAGTCCCCTTCTAGGTGTCTTCTTGAAAGGGAGAAAGACATTGTATTACAGGGCCCCATGCATACCGTGTTTGTAGCAGCACAGCTCGTAAGAGCTAAACCTTAGAAGCACCTACAAGTCCCTCCACAGATGAGTGGATCAAGAAAATGTGGAGCACTACTCTGCCATAAAGACAGGCAAATTTGGGTTATTTGTGAGAAAATGGATGCACTGAGACCATAATGTAAGTGAGATAAATCAGACACACAGGCTTACATACCACATGGTTTTTCTTATATGAGAAACCCACAGCGTGAATAAAGAGCAAAATAAAAGACAATAGATGTTTTTCGAATGGGGTGGGGATCCAGAGACGAGAGGAGAGGGAGGAAGCGAGGGAAAGGGGAGGAGAAAGGTGGGTGATGAGTGCGATCATTATGTACTGCGAACAAGAACGGAAACAAAACAAAACTCCCTGTAACTCAGCCTGGAGGCGTGTCCCTGTGGGTCCTCAGCCAGGTCTCTCTATGTCCCCAGGCACTGGCTGCAGCCCTGGCCTGGCTCTGAAGGGCGCTTCATGCCCACTAAACTCGGCCCCGCGGGCTCTTTGATCTGATTCTTTGGTCAGGAGAGAGTGGTCACTTTCTCCCGCTCCTGCAGCCCCTCGGTGTGGCCTCGGAGGTCTTGATCTCCTGCCCCGTGCCAGCTCTGCCCCGCGCCCCAGCCAGGTGCGCTCTGGGGCTTGAGCGCTAGGCGGGCCGGGGTGCAGGAGTGCGGGGGTGCAGGGGTGCGTGGGTGGAGTGTGTGTCTTTGCGGCTGTGTTCTCTGCAGGCTGAAGAGTGCTCCCTCACTTCCCCGAGTTCCAGTTAGCCAGCGAGCCTGGGGTGTCATTGCATTTCAGCTGCTCTTCGCCTATGAAGTAGGAATATCGTGAGGTAAAATCGCAAGGAAAGAGAGAGAGAGGGGAGGAGCAGAGGCAAAGACAGACACAAGGCCTCTTTAGCGGGAGGGCAGTGAGACGCCCGCAGAGGTCTGGGCTCTCACACCGAGGCCGAAGGAGCTTGGCTTCAGTGTGTGCAGAGACGGCGTGAGCTTTCGTTTTGGGATTGGAAAGAACTGCTTGGAACTGCTTATGAAAGACTTGCTGACAGCCCCCCACAAACCAGTGGAAGTTAAATTCTACTGCTGCAAGAAGACTAAAACAGAACAAAATAATACAGCTCCATGCATGCAGCTCTCTTTGGCCTCCTCTAAACAACAACGCCTCTCCTTCCTTTCCCGGGCGGGAGATCTTCTTGTGGTGTCAGAGATTGGGCACGCTCTCGTATTCTTGCATGGCATGACATGTGCCATTTTTTTCTTTTATCCTGGCCTTTAATTTTCATTTTGAGTATTTTATTTTATGCTTATTAGTTTATGTGTGCAGTGCATAATGATTGCATTCATCACGCAGAGGAGGTTCGTGCACACAACGCATCTTCATTTGTTTTTATCCCTCCCGGCCCCCTCCATCTCTTGGTCCTCTTCCTATTTGTAAAAGATCTACTTTTTTTTTGATAGTACTAAAATACCTAGGAAATCAAAGGGGCCAGTGTTGTGGGTTTACAAAGCAGACAAAATGCCCAAAGAAGTCGAGATGAGAATACGCCAATGCATGAACTGGGAAATAAAGCTTTCAGAAGAGGAAGAAGTTGCCTGTTCACTTGTCTGCTGGCTTTTCTCACGGAGCCGCTTATGTGGTTTGTTTAGTTCATTTCTCCTGTGCGTCTGTGTGAGCGATCCCCAGTACTGCCAGTAGGTGCTTAGTAAAGGCACCGGCTGTTTGTAGTCAGTACAGGAAGGCTTAGAGGGGGAATAAATAACCGTCTTGCTAACAAGCAAGATGCTACTAAAAAAGTCTTTTATTCAAAGAAAAGGGTCAACATTGCAGAATTATTAAAAGATCACAATATTAAAAGCAGGAAGACAGATTCTGGGGGATACAACTACTTCTGCTATCAATGGGAAGTTTGTAGCACTGGGACCAAGGATACAGCTCAGTGGCACAGCACCTGCCTGGCAGGCTCGAGGTCCTGAGTTTCATTGCCGGTACACACACACACACTCACACACGCACAAGTTTGTAGGATTAATTATGAATAAAAGATAAAAATAATGACCTAAATACCCACCTCAAAAATCCAGGAAAGAAACTATAAATAAAAGGAAACTATTAAAAAGAATATACATAAAATGGAAATCAATAAGTTAAAATAAATAGTTCTAGGATTATTTCGAGCTCTTTCTTTAACCATACAATTAAAAAATCCAAAGGACAGAAAAACCCATCAAACCAAGGTATTTAAAAGTTCTACTTTGCATAATTCTATGAAAATGGATTTGAAAACCTTAACAAAATAGCTAATTGAAATTTTTAACTTATCACAAATGATCTTGATAAATGTGTAACCCAAATAGTATCCATAAAAAAATTAAGCTTTTCCACAGAAATGCAACAGATTTAGTTGATTTTATAAGGAAATTCCATCAAACCTTTAATGATTTGATAATCCCATGCATGTAAGTATACCATTCCTACAGACAAGAAAGGAATTTTAAAATTTCATTTTCTGAATCTATTGTAACAGTGGTCCTAAAAGCTGACAATGATTATGCAAAGAAAAGTAAAGATTTAAACTATCAGCAGAAACGAATAACGCATTTAAGAAATTATACATTATCACCACGTGCTAAGATTAAGTCTGAGAATGCATTGGTAGTGGGTGGTTCATCACTGGAAATGCCATTAAATTATACAACATATTAGAAAGACTATGCAGAAAAATCTTGTGATCGTCTCCAAATACACAGAGATTTACTGCAACATTTGATATTCACCTGTATTACGAACAATACTGATGGATAATTAACATGACAGTAACTGATGGGTATGTAACATGATCTCTTTCTTTTTAAAGTCAGCATCTAAAAATCTAGCGTCTTATTAAATGAAGGAATCTTTTTCCCTTAAGTTGGCTTATTAAGATTATCCATTTTTTCCACTGCTATTTAACATAATTTCAAAGGTACTAGTCAATGCAAATGACTCAAGAGGAAAAACGTGGAGGCGTAAGAATTGCAAAGGTAAAGTAAAATCATGTCTGTGTGAAAATTATCATTGTATTTATGTAAATCCAAAAGGAAACAATGGAAAGCTACTACTCATAATGGAGAATGTAGTATATTAGGTTATTAGATTAGCATACAAAAATCAGTAGGCGTGACCAAGGAGGATTCATCCCACAGATGCAACGATGCTTCAGCATATGCAAATCAATAAATATAATACACTATATTAACAGAACCAAGGACAAAAACCATATGATATCAATAGATGCAGAAAAAGTGTTCAACAAAGACTAACTCCCACTCATGATAAAAACCATGCAGAAAATTGAAATAGATGGCCTTTACCTCAAACTGATATAAGTCATCTAAGACAAACCAACAACTAACGTCATATTAAATGGTCAAAAATTGAAAGCTTTCACTCTAAAATCAGGACAAGAAAAAGATGTTCACTATTGCCACTCCTATTCAACATAGTTCTGGAAACATTGGCCAGAGCAATTAGACGAGAGGGATAAAGGGAATAAATACAGGTGAGGAAGAAGTTAAATTATCATTGTTTGCAGATGACATGATACTCTACATAGAAGACTCCAAAAACTCCACTAAAAGACTTCTAGGTTTAATAAGCAAATTTGCAGTATAGCTAGATAAAAAGTCAACACTCAAAAATAATAGCATTCCTGTACACAAACAACAAACTCACTGAGAAATTAGGGAAAGCACGCCCATTGCAATAACACTCTAAAAAATGAAATACTTAGAAATCAGTCTATCAAAGGAAGTAAGAGATCTATACATTGAAAATTGCAGTACTCTGATAAAGGAGATCAAAGAAGATATCAGAAAATGGAAAGGTATCCCTTGCTCAAGAATAGGAAGAATCAACATAGTGAAAATGGCCATACTCCCAAAACTATTATACAGATTTAACACAATCCCAACCAAAATACCTTTAGCATACGTCACAGAACTAGATAACTGACTTAGTCATTTGTTTATTATTCAGTGTTCAGAGTATTTTACTTAACTCATTAATTTATTTATTATTATAAATATTCTACATTGGACATCTATGTCCATAAAAAATTTCCCACGTCAATTTATTTCTTAGGCTGAGTTTTAAGGAGGCAAATTATATAAGGACTTTCCCTAATATTGAGTGGTTATTATTGAAAAAACAACTTGCTAATTTGACAGCTATAAAACATTGTATTTTCTGCATAATGTCTGTGTATGACTGTTCATCAATTTAACTGTTAGGATTTTGGTATTTGTTGTAAATACTGTAGGACTTTACGTAGATATGCTGCTTTAACTGTCAGATTTGATGAGAATATTTTCTTCTAGTTTATTGTTTGCCTTCTGTTGTGATCAGTATAACTGACATATAAAATTGATAATGATTATATAGATAATTTATCTCTCCTTTTGAAAAAATTCCATTGCTTTTGAGCTTCATAATCCTTCCTCATGCAGAAACCAACTTATATTCAACACTATTTTATTAGTCCGTGTTGGGTTTATTTCAACATATGATAAAAATCTGCATGGATCTCACAGTGGTTCCTCCAAGTCAGTGCCAAGTTCTTTTACCTCTGTTGGTTCAGCAAGTCATCTTTGCCTTGTTGATTTGTGATATCTCTTTTTTATCAGTCTTAAAACAGTACATCAGACTGTCATTTTGTTTTATTAATTTGTTTATTATCAGACCAGTGTGGGTTTAAATGATCATAGTGCTTAAATATGTCTATCCAGTTCCAGTATCCTATTAGTTAGGAGAACTGAATATGTAGTTATTTATCTGAGAGAACACTAAGAATGGAAGAAACAATGCTTTTCTCCTCAAGTTTCAGTTGCTCTAACTGTGCATGGAGATCTTTGAAGGAAGCCAGTAGATCTTAGCTTTGTTTGGAATCTCTCCGTGGAGTCCAGTAAAATGCAATCCATTCTATGCAAGCTCAATTTATATTTTGTGTCACCTGCCTGGTCAGATGTCAGCAGGAGAATGGATTGCACCAGCCACTTCTAGAGAGATGATTGCAATTTCTCTTTGAAGCCTGCATAGGTGCTTGGAAGTGCCGACACATATAAGAGGTAGCTGACTTTCTGTCAAGCTTCTGGCTCTTTCCAGTCTCCAGGGAGGCAGCTACTGTGTGAACTGACCTTGAATCAGGGGACCTGGTGAGATGTGGGTACAGTGTGCTGGGGGACATTGCAATGAAACCTGCTGGAGTGATGATGGGTGGCTCTTTGTTGTATTTTAAAGCTCAGCATTACAAAAGGAGACCCTTCCTTACATCTCCTATCCAAACCATGGAAATAATGATAGAATTCAAGTAACTATAAATTGGAGAAGCTCCTAAGACATCTACTGCGACACACTTCCTTTATAGATTAGGAGAAAGCAATATAAGGAAATTAAGATCAACTTTCATGGCTAAGATGTAGAATAATTAGAAGACTCTCCTAACGTCATTAAGTATTCTTTTTATCACCCCTTGACTCCATTAATTAAATGACACTACAATTTGAGCTCTTCCAGAACCGCTAGTGTCTTTCTTTTTACAGAGTATAGAGTACAGAACTTAGAAAATTCCTAGTGAATTGCAGTGACTCTTTTAAGAATTTTACTAGTTTTATTCTCTTTCCAGTTCCAATAAACTGGTCTGCAAACCACCAATTCATGGTAACTTAACAGCTTTTCCTTTGGTTCTGCTTTGAGTGCAGAATTTCCTAAAACCTAGTTCTAAATTCAGGCATGTGGTACACTGTCTGATGTCACTTTTAGGACAAAAGGAGGAAAGCACTGAGCCAAACCTTCTCCGAATTTCATCTTTACTGCGGTTACAACAAACACTCCACTGCACTCCCAGTGCTGGGAATCACATGTGTTTCCATCCATTATCCAAAAGTTTTCAACTTTTAAAATTTCCTTCCCTTGTGATGAAAACAGTTGTACAATTTGAATAGTAAAGTGTGAATGGAGCCAAATCTATATGAATTTGAATAGTAAAGTGTGAATTGAACCAAATCTATATGAATTTGAAATGGTGAGTGTGTTGGGATCAGATTTTTTTTCTTATTTATTCTCAAGAACAATCACTTTCTTGTATCACTGACGAATGACCTCAGAAAGCAAATAGCTAAAGGTATATGCAACTCACGTACCCATAAATGTCATATAATTTAAATTAATAGCACAGTTACTGGGTAGAGGAACAGACTCTATATCATGTGGCTGTGTATGTCCAAACTCCTGTTATCACTAAATCAGATGTTAGATTTTCCTCCTGAGGACAGTGTTATGCTAAATCGCTTCGTGAGGATTTTGTTTTTGTATTTCTTATGAAGAAATCCAATGAATTAAAGCATTCCATGGATTAATGGGGAGTTTATGATTCAAATGTTCTCTTTTTTCTTTCTTTAGCATTAATGCAGGAAATCAAAGAAGGTCTTAAAGACAAGTCTTATTATCAGAATGCTCTGCATGATCCTGAACATAGCAGAGAAAGAATGCTTGATATAGAAACATCAAAACTTAAACCAGTAGGGGTCATAGTATTGGTGAGGCGATGATTCGTTTAGTTTTTGTCTTTACAAAAGGAAAGGTTTGACTGTTGCTGAATGGATTGCATAAATGTTGTCTTATGCTGTGAGTCTGTTATTGCATCTGCATTTTATGAAAAGCTCGTATTTTGGGCTTAGCAGATGGACTCATTTGGATTAGGTTTGTTGAGAAGTTTTTCCAAAATATATTATGTAAACGTCTCAAGCAATAGGCTGGCTTCAGGATTTTCTGGAAGAATGATCGAGCCCAGGACGAGGCCCCTGAGGATGAAGAAACAGTGGTGATGAACACCCAGTACTCTCTCAGGTGACCGGGGCCCAGTTGTTCCTGGAAAGCCATAGTTCTTCTCCCACAACTATGGGAAGATGCCCGTTGTCCTTCTGTCTGACTGTTCCAGATTCCTCAGCTGCAGAGCAAATAGCGTAGGCAATTTGTTTTTAATTTCCAAATGAAGTGCATTGGACCTGCACTCAGTGTCCTAACCTAATGCCAAAACACAGGAAGTTTCAGGACACTGACTACGCATAGTGCCTGTTTGCTACACAGATTTTATGAGAGAATGTCAGCTGCTTCAAAAGAGAAACATTTTCAAAGAAGAGAAAAGACCCTGCAGACCTTTATTGGTCACAATAACCTCAGGATGCTAATAACAATTTGTAAAGCAGATGTCAGGCTCAGTAGCTTCCTTCTACTTTTTAATAGGAGGGCTACAGTTGTGGTTCCAGTGAATGAGTTCTTGATTTCACAGATGGGAAAGAAGCACAAAGTAATTGCAGACTGGTGTACTCACAAAGGAGCAAGCATGAAGTTACCCAGATGGGATGAAGTAGAAAAGAATGCTCCATGGGGCAAAATGGAGAGCTTCATGACATCCTAAGATTCATTTAGTAAGCAATCTAGGACAAAAACTGAAGTAGAGTGGAACCCTTTTGGTAGGTTAATTTTTCTCTATTTTGGTCAAGAGTAGTAATAGGATAAGATGACATAAATTGCCCTCCCTCTTTCCTTCCCTCCCTTCCTTCACACAGAACATTATCATGAAGGGTGTACAGATGGACCTATGAAAAGCAAATCGACCCATGGCTATTCTTGGGCTTATGGAAGGGATGTTTTGACTGTGGACTCTTCCAGAATCGAATACTGAGCTTTGGTGTTTTACGAATTCTCCAAATTGTCAACATGCACCTCCTGCCATTTTTCTAGGGTAAGAGTGAGCTCGTGTCTTTCCCCAGGTCCTTCAGTGGTGCCATGGCCTACAAAATTATAAGAACCATTAATAGAAAGCATTTGAATTAAAAAAAACAGTTAGTACTATGATTTTAAAAGAATAACTGATATAACCATGAATTTTTAATGTATATTTTTCAGTAAGCTTCCAAATACTATTTTTCATGTAACATTACTAAAAGATGATTTTTATCCCAATTTAAAAAATTCTCTATATCATTAAAATCAACCAGCAGAAATTTCAGGAAAATTGTGATTTGTACAGTATGAAATGAAGAGATCTTCTGTACATATACAGCTCCTTACAGTGAATGTAACCACCGTGTAGTGCAAGCATGTACCAATAAAGATAAAAATGAAAAACAACAACAAAAAACCAAAATACTACCTGTAAAGAGAAAGATAGCAACTTTAGAGCAGAAAAGTCCTGCATATACTGCTTTACCCAAGTGATCAAGATGAACATCGTTAGCAATGAGACACACGCACACTAGTGATCCCTTGATAAAATTCCTTAAGAAAGAAATAACATCTTTTCTGTGATATTATTACCAAAACTGCAGACCCTCACTCCAGACATGAAACAAAAACCAGAGAAACCCAAATAGTGAGAAGTTCAACAGAATACTAAGTGATGTTTGAAACATCAAGAAAGGCATGGAAAAACTGAGGAACTGTTAGAGATGCGGAGACTAAGGAGGTAAAACAAGGAAATCCAGGTGAGATCCTGGAACAGAAAAAGTACTTTAGTGAACCAACTGGGGAAACTTGGAGAAGGTGTCAAGTTCAGTGACAGAATTGTATCAGTGTTAATTTCTCGGCTTTGCTCATTATATTATGCATATGGTATCCTATATATTATGCATATATAGAATAGTTAAGTGAAGAGTATACGGGATGTGTTTTATAAGTCTAAATGAGTAAGTCGTCTGTAATTTTAAATTTAGTTCAAAATAAAATATTAAAGAAATCAATAGGTCCCTGATGACACCATTTTAACACTGGGGTCAGCTCTGAATCTGCCCATCTTTCCTCCACCATGAAGTTAAGTGAGATGCTCCCCTTAACAAAATAATGAAACAAAGGAAGAATCTTTATTTATCCTTTGTTACATCTAGGCAATTTACTTGAGCCTATTAATTAATGTGTCATGTCCCCCAAAGAAGTTAATTCCTCTCTCTGTGATTTTGTCGTGTTGTGAACATGAACTCTCATCTGCCAGAGACTCTTTGACTTTACTGAGCTTTGTGCTTGAATTAGGGCACAAATTATCATTTTGTGTAATTTCTAGGCATGGGCCATTTTATAAAGTACCTATCTATTGCTTTTGTAGCTTCCACAATTATAGCATCTCAGATATATCATTTTTGTTGTTAAATTTGGATATTGCCTCTTTCCTTATCATTTTTGCAGATTCTTTCTGAGGAGAAATGTAGTATTGCTTACCTCAGACAGACATCCTGGAACCAAGAGGAGGCATAGGTTGTCTTGCACTGTACTCCATCTTCCATTTATTGAAAAAGCATTGTGAGCAACTACTGTGTGTTACACACTGTCTTAGCTGAGAATCAGACAAGCAGGATTCCTGATGGCTCTTCCCCACCATATCCGTGTTCCAACCCACAGGCAAGAGGGAAGTGGGGGCTAGAATAAGTGGCTCTGCATTTTAGGAGCTCCTCGTAGGTTGCGCACACATCTGTTCTGCTAGCACCCATTAGCTCAGACAGAGCTACACAGCCTCATGCCCTTTAATCAAAAGAGGCAGAGCCACAAGCCTTGTATGCCCTAAAGCTTGGAGTGTGTAAGGGTTATCATTTAAACAAAGAGAGGATGAGAGCGCAATGCCCACACATTGTGTTAAATGCAGAGCCATGAATTGCAATCTCTGTCTTACAAGGTTTTCTCTAAGACCTTCGTGGACAACTGAGTTGAGTTTACTGTAGGCAACAGTGGAAATGTGAAGACCATTTCAGGGGCCGTTTGCAGTATTCCAGGTGGCCAGGGACGGTGGTTGCTCGAGTGCTGGCATATTGAGGAGTTTCACCTGGATAACAAAATCATTGTGAAATAGTAAAATATAGAGTATTTGTTAGAATTATGCTTGCCTTACATGATCATTGGTTTCTTTGGTTGGAGTTTAATGAAGTGATTATACATACAATGATTTTACAAGTAAATATATAATTTACTTTGGTTTTGTTCTGGCCACCAAGCTAATAGTTATGATTTGGCATCAGAGCATGACATGAAGCCTCTGAGCCAAACTTCCGGCCCTACAGCATGACATTAACTGGAATATGCATTAGGGAGTCTTGTGATCATTCAAGTGGGAGATGACAGTGGCTTGGTTGAGGGCTGTAGCAGTGCAGATGGAGGAAAATGGAAAATTCAGGATATATTTAGAGGGAAATCCAATAGAATGGAGTATGGCACGTGAGAGAGGAGGAAAGGAGAAATGAACGATGGCTCATAGCTTTGAGCTTTTATCAGTTTGGTGAATGTTTCTGATGTTTACTGAGCTACAGATGTTTGTTTGCCAGGAGGATACAGAAAACAAGATTCGTGTTTCGGTTATGTATGGATTGAGGTCCCCAATAAAAAAACCAACTGCCTGCTTAATAGGTGATTAAATGCAGAAGTTTGGAATTCAGACTTCAGTCAGAGGAACAATAATCTATAAATTGACCGGGAATTCATAATACACAGATGTTCATGGGACATTTTAGGGTAAGATGGAGCAAGAGAACCAAAGAGTGTAATATCCCACAGTTACTGTCCTGCAGAGACGAGGGCGATGGAGAGGCTGGGTTTACCTGCTCAGCCAAAAGCCATTCTTAGGAGAGAGGCACTCTCTCCGCAGAAGGTTGTTACCGTGATGCTGTAGTTATGTGGATTTTGGTAAGAGTGGATAGGGATGTGACGGATCTTTTTTTTTTTTTTTTTTTTTCAGAAAAGGCCCAAAAGAACAGGTAGTTCACAATCCGTGACATCTGCCTTTTGCACATTCCCCATTCCTGAGCACTGTGGTGTCTTGCTTTTTAATTGTCCCAGAGCCGTTTACTGAGACCTGGCAAACACTCCTAGTCGGTTGACGTATTCATTTGGACAGTTTAGTGGAATTTGGAAGTGCACACTGAGATTGGAGACATCATTCTTGCATCCTTGTACTTACATCCAAGTTCAAAGACTTTAAAGGAACACTCTGGACTCCTGGGGTTGGCCCTCCATGTGTAAGGACAACACTCCCACTAGGCAACACCCAAAAGTAAAATTGGGAATGATGAAGTGTTACTTTGCAGCGCTTGCTTCTTTGAGCACTTTTATTTGATCATCTGTAGTCTACTCTTCTATCTCTTTCCCTTCTCACCTCGTCTTCTATCCAAGTGTATCACTTTTTAACAGTTCATTACAAAGGGAAAGTCGCAATTGGATGGTCTCCCTCTTATTTTTTAACACCTTTGACTAAAAGTGGATCTGCAACAGTAATCATTTCCAGAAAAGATATGCAGTGAGTGCCGGTAAACTGATTTTTACCTCCAAATATGTGAATTGCAGGGGCGTTGTGTGTTTGATGGGGTGGGTTGTTTTTCTTGTGGCCAAGACAGAGCTGTTGCTTCTGCTCTTGGTCTTTATTTGAGGCACCAGCCTGTCTAGGTGTTGAAGCATTTAATAACACCAGAGGGCAAATTGCCTTATATCCCGGCTTTTGTCTAACACTTTCCCCTGTCACTCACTTAGAAATTAAAACAGAAAAGCTCATCTGTTACCTCTCTTGCTTATTTGTTGTTCAGACACTTATTATTTATTGAGTGAGCACTTATGCTGCTTTGCTGTACTGAGAATTTTAAGAAATTTCAGAGATGATTTTGTGGTCATTTTTTCTGGAATGTTTACAGTTTTTTAGGACAGCATAACTTCCATACATTAACCATCTAAAATATAATTCTAATCCAATGTTTGATTAGGTTGGAATTAGGTGAGTCAGGCTCAAGCTACGAACCCCAGAGTAAGAGAAGGACTATGGTTGAAGTGGGGTTAGTCACTGGTGACTCTTTGGAAGAGTGAGTCTTAAACTGGGTGTGAAGGACGTTTAGGATTGGGCAGGCCGTGCAGCACCCAAGCCATAGTCTGCACATGAAACTGCAGTCCCTGTGTCCCATGAGAGTGAGGCTGGCTCTGTGTGGATTCTAGGAGTTAGTCTGGTTTCTAACCCTTCTCATTATGTTAAAAGTCCTTCATCAATTTTTGCAGTAAACTTTGCTTATCACACTTCAGTATTTTCTTCCATGCTAAGCATCTTAATAACAAGATATACTTTTAACTAATCTGAATACTGACCCCCCCACCGCCCCGTAGATGCTACACATTCCTAAATGCTTGGCCAAGTGCTTTTAGAGAGGGATTAAAAAAAAAACTCAAGAAGATATAATTCAAGTAATATCAACTTACATGTTCAGTCTCCCTAAGGAAGTTTTTTGGGAGCTTCTTGGGAATGGGCAGTAATCAAAACTCAGAAGAATTCAGTCCTCATCTCATACCAACCTGGGGTTACAATGTCTTGCCCTAGACAGATATCTAGGGAGCAAAAAAGAAGCTGACAAACAGAAAAAACAAATACTGGAGATGAAAACACACCTTGGGGACCTCACACAGCGCCATATTGCTGGCAAGTATGAACTCTGGGGAAGGATACGTGGTTCAAATCTCAGTGGTGGCCATGCTTTCCCAGCAGTGTGAGCAGGAAAATCATCCAAATCTTCACTGGGTCAGTTTCCTTGTCTCAACCTGAGCACAGTAACACTACCTGGTTTGTGTGCTGCTATGAGGAGAAGCTGCCTAGGAAACTGCCTGAGTATCATCGCTATCACCGTCATCGAACGTTTGACTAAGCAACATAAAACGGAAGGTGCATTTCAGAAAGAGGAGCTGGTGGAGTGGTTAGGTAAGGAAAGGATAAAGGTTGGCATGGGAATGCTGAGCTAGGAGTCGTGGTCAGTGGTTAGCGGTTGAGGTGGTTCTAACCTCACTTATAGGAACCGCGTCATTGAGAGTTAAGAGACAGCCCCAGGGCTTGGTCTGTGATGGTGAGAAGGAGGCCACTGCTCATGAAGACAGCACGCAGGCGACCAACCATGACATCACTTCATGCATCCAGCGCAATGGGAAGAATTCTGTATGAAAGGGAACGGTCGTACTCCCACTTAGCCAGGAAACGTTGGTGGGGGCCTCCTGCTGGAGCTAGCAGAGGAAGTGATCTTGTCGCTGTGTTTGCCCTCGTGGAGCAGGTGACCCAGTTTTAAGCAACTTCAAGAAAACATTCTGTGTGTGTGAGGCTGGACAGACATAGAGGCCGTGGGAGGCACCCGGTCTGATTTTCTCTCCATGCCGCCAAGCCATCCTTTGGGAATCTTCAGAGTCATCTCAAAGCCTGCCTTCCACCAGAAGTCCTTGCTGACAGTTCCACTGTTTTATTTTCTTCTATCCCTAATTTTGTGGATCTACAAACATGCACTGATATTCTAAGGTTCTGTATTTTTCTGGGTATACCCTGCTTCCCCCCAGGAAGATACAGTGACGGAGTTCCAGAAGCCCATATCTACTCGTCCTTTCCTGTGTCCTTTGTGAAAATCCTCCAGAGTTAGAACTGATCTCTGAAAGCACACTCATTTATATCTTCTCCCAGAGATCTTTTGAAGTCAGAGGCGTCTTCTCATTGTCAGCAACCATTCATCACTCTTCACCCCCACTTTGCTGAGCCTTGCCTGTATCTTTGCTCTTTGATTAATGTACTATCTCTTCCTTTTATCTGAGGGAGCCAAGTTCATGATGAAGAGTTGGGAAGTCAGATATCCTGGCACCTTGAAGAAGTAGCCAGTTCTGGGTCTGATTTGCAGTACATTTTTCTAGGATGAGTGCATGTATTTTTTCTTAGCAGGACCAAGAAGGTGGGATTTGTATTTTTTGAACTTCTAAGAAATAAAAGTCATGCTCCTACTGTGAAGAGAATGAATAATCCTAGTAAAAAGGGTTAATAGAGTTGAAATCTTTAACTGCACCCTCCCCATTTTTTTCTCTAAAGTTGATGTGGTGTGAGACAAGTCACATGGCAGTAAACCCAGGTTAACGCTAAAACTCTTTAAACTACATGCTCAGAGTGGCTGGTTACAAGAGAACTGATTTTTAAAACATAGCAAGACAGCGATTATCTATTGTCTCATACTAAGACTAACTTTTGCACTGACTCATCTCAGATCCTTTCTCTCTCTGGGGTATACCATCTGTACAAACTGTAAGATCTGAGATAGCAGTGATCTGCTAGACACATGCAGAACAGATGGTTGAAAAACTTGTCTGCCCATTTGGTCGCTTCATTCCTCACTTCTTCCACCTTGCCTCCCACGCCAGTGTGGGGCTGCCCAAAGCCAGTCTTCAGGTCGCCCTAACTTATGTTGAATCTGGGGCCACACTGGTAGCCTCTGGTGGGTACAGGGGCCAGTACTCCTCTTCAGTGTTGCCTAAATTCCTAGCTGAGTGCTTTCAAAGAGTGATAAAAAAGCAAGATGATGTCATTCAGGTAAGGTCCAACTTCTATTTCCAGTCTCCCCAAGGTCCTTGTTTGGGAGCTCACTGGGAATGGGCAGCAAAGAAGCTCAGGAAATTTAGTGCAATTCTGCATTAGCTCGCGTTGCAAAGTCTTATCCTAGATGGATGTCTAGGGAGTAAGAGAAAGCTGATAAAGAGGAAAAGCAAATAGTGGAGATAATAGCATCCTGTGTGACCTCAAGTGCTGCTTGTACCTTCATCTCTACTTCAGAATCAGAGGCTAAAATTTACTGTTTGGCTTGTCCCGATCCCTCACCAGAGCAAATCACCAATGTTTGCATGCAGATATTCTTAACATACCTCCCAGGTCAGAGACCTAGAAAAACAGAAACAAACAAGAACAAAATAATCAACAAGACCACCAAAAGCCTCAACACTAGGTAAATTGAGTTTACAGCTCTTCAGTTGACTATTGGAATAAGTCATATTCAATTATTGTGTCCTTGCCTGGAGTTAGGCCTAATAATATCGTGATTAAAGCCAGGTGAGTTGAAAAGGTCATGTGAAAAACCTGTGGTCTCTGCCACAGTATTTTCCTGTTTGCATTTAATTGAATTTTAAGTGGGTTCATAATGAATGGGTAAAACCACTGTACTCTTTCTGCCTCTGGTTTTAATTAGTGACCGAGAGTAGACCAGTTGTGGTTTAACTTAGCAGTGAAAGAGTTATTTTGAAGGCTGAGAAGAAGTGAAATGATACGCTATGCTAGGTTTTATTTTGGGTTACTTTTCTGTCATTTCTTCGAGTTGATTATACACTAGTGCTGTGCCACACACAGTGCTAGGGACAGCCACCCTGGTCTTTAGTGTGTTTACACCACATAAGGTCACTTTACTGCTTAGATCCAGATACAAACATCTTTCTGAAAAGAAGTTTCCTGGTAAAATCCTAATACAGTAAAACAACCGTGAAAATATATTAGATTTAGCATACTCTACTTACTATATTGCTATTATATGCAGAGTACTCTACTTACTATATTGCTATTGTATACTAGCATACTCTACCTACTGTATTACCATTGTACACTAGCATACTCTAGCTGCTATATTACCATTGTATACTAGCATAATCTACCTACTATGTTATATTGTATACTAGCATACTCTACCTGCTGTATTACTATTGTGTACTAGCATACTCTACCTACTGTATTACTATCACACTAGCGTACTCTACTTACTATATTACTATCATGTACTAGCATACTCTACTTACCATTTCTACAAATGCCCATTTTTCAGAATGAAATGCTTTTCCACTCTCATGGAACATATTGGTTAAAATACTTATTGGTTAAGATAATATTCAGGGTAAGAAATGACAAAAACCCTTTTAATCATCCAAGCAGAGCATTTTCCTGTAATTAGTGTAAAAATGGCGTAATAGCACAACCATTCTCATGAGCTTTTGGTGAATGGGGAAGAAGACCTCAAAGGTGGCACAGACTCCGATGGCACCACCGTGAGGGACACACACGTGGACAGGCAAACAGGACCTTTTAGAATTTGGCTGTTGCTTCCTTTCCCCCACCACTTGTCCTTTTACCTCGAAGCTGTTAGTACGGAGTAAATACCGTGGTGAAGGGGCTATGCTTTTTATGGTTTCCTAAGGCTATGACTACTTTACAGAGATTAGTTCCACTGGAAGTCCCAGGTTTCCTGTTTTTATTATCCACACTTCACACGGTGGTTTGGACTAAATTGTCCATTGCAGAGTTTGGAAAGCAGTCTGTTGCGTGCGGCGAATGGTGCTACTGCCATACCCATCCTTCTCAGCCTCTGTTTTGGGTCTGATCAGATAAACGAATGCAGTCACTAACACATAGGAACCATAAATACCCAATTTCTCATAGATTTTTGAAGCTGGCTCCTCTTTGAAGTTTGTCTACTTCAGTTGTGTTTACCTCGCTGGCTTTGCGAATATTAGGAAACAGGTGTCTTGGAAAGAGAGATGACTATGGGGATGGAATTTGCTTTTCATCCAGAAAAGCTCCTGGTCTGCTTGGACTACCCAGCTCCTGATCCATGGTGCTGGAGGCTCTGTAATGAGCTCGGGTTGGCTGGTGAACTTCACTGGGGGAGCAAGGTCTCTCCGTGCAAACACACTATGATGTTAGCCAGGTTAAATCCCTGGCAAACTTTTTAAAATAGAACTTCTCTTTTAGAGGCTTGTCAGCATACTCACCAAAGAGTACAGAGTTATCTGTTCCGTGTGCATGGTGCTTTAGCTAGTCAGCTGCAGGAGAAGTGGTCAGGTGCACGCAGAGGCCTGTAATAACTGACACTGAGGTAGACACAGGAGGTCACCCTGGTGCGGTGTAAGGGGAGGTTTAGGGGAGCTGGGAGAAGCAAATCCTTGCCAGGGCTTATGGTAGGTGCTGGAGAGCAAATGGGTGGGAGTGAAGTGGCAGGCGCTGTGCTCTCTGAGTTGTGCCAGCTGTGCTTTCTCTCTGACCAACAAACAAGCGGTCAAGGTTAATTTCCTAGTGTCTGTAGCTTGTGGGCACTTATCTATCTTTGCAGCAGACAACTATGAAATGATTTCTAAGCCATTTCTCTTCTGGTTTGGTAATTTTGACAATAAGTCAGTAACTCGTTATGTCTATAGATGATGGCAGATTTAGAAACAAAACTGAAAGCATTTCAGATACTGTCAGCACAGACTTCCTGGTCTCCAGACAGAGCTGGGACTCCAGAGGCAGCCTTTACTATAGGTGGGCTGCCTTATAGTAATGTCTCAGCACTGTTGTCTACATTTCCTAAGTAACAAGGTTTATTTTTGTAGCAGATCAGATTCTTAAATCCAGAAATATTCGTGTCCTGTTAACCTTGTCCCCTACTGTAATGACTTCTAATATTTTTAATTTTCCAAAGGGTTTTGCAATTTTTGTGTCCACCTTGTTTCCCCAAGGGCTTCCTCCCTCTGGTATTAGAGCTGGGTTATGATAAGGTACCAGAGAATGAAGATGTAGGAACAAGTACAGAGAATCCTAATTGCTTTAGTATTTTGGAGGAATGTATGATCCATCTGAAGACATCTTGTTTGGGTTGGCTTTCTCAGATTTCCTTTCACCTGAAGCCAAAAACCATTTTAGTTGAATTCACAATTTTGCTTCTCTGAGCCCAAATTGTGTGTGTGTGTGTGTGTGTGTGTGTGTATGCATGCATAGTGAATGGGTGAATGTATGTTTTATTCTTGTAATTTGTTATGGGTCTGCGGTATATGAGCTGCTAAGTTGTTTTGTGGAAGTTCTGTGGAAATGCTAATGTATACCATCTATTTTGACACACACAACTGTTAATTATTAGTGTTTCTGTCTCTGGGAAAGCAAATAAATGACCCCCAAATCAGTCAGTAATTCTAACAATCGACAGTTCTACCATTGATAGGAGTCTGACTGGGTCTTCTCCATTTATTATTTTGCTATGTATCAATCATGGAGTAAACCATCATTAGAATTAGTCACCAGTGTCTGTAGTGCTAGGAAAGTGATAAAAAGCTTCACATACGGAGTGAGGCAATGGGAAGGAAAATGTGCTCTGTATTCTGTCCCTTGAGTAGTGAACGATTCTGAACTAAGTGTGTTGCATGTTCGAAAAACAATTGAAAAGAGATTCAAGGAAAGCAAACCTGGAAACTGAATCCAAACAGGAATGAATCCTACTTAACTATCCAATTTGTAATATAATCATACAGAAAAAGAGTAAATTCTAATACATTAAAAAATTAGTAAGCAGGGAGAATCAATGTTTTTCAGTGAACATGTGCTGGGTATGAATATGCTCATGGTTTTCTTTTTATGACTATGCTACATTTTCTCAAAGATGTATTTTCACAACCCAGTTTCCAACTTCTCCTTGGGCAGCTGGTGGTGGACATTTGAGACAGCAGTGCAGAGGGAATTTAGCTAAGTGGAAGGAAGGCAAGAGATATTTGTAAACCTGGAGTGAACTGGATTGATCTCAAGTGAGTTTTTCAGGCCTTCAGACATTTTTAAAGGTCTTTAACCTTTTTAAAGCCTAATGACAATAAAAGAGACATCGAAACAGAAAGTTGTAACAAGTTGAATGGCACCAGTGTGTATGCAGTCTTCCAGAGAGAGAAAGTTGGACATTGACAGCTGTAGAGAATTTCAAATGTACACGTGTTCCAAGGTTCCGTGGTGGTTTTTTTTTGTTTATTTTAGCTTTATCATTTTCTCCACAGTAGGATTAGAGTTTCATTTCACATCACAACAGTGTTATATTTGAACTTAAGTATATTTGTTTATACTATTTCAATGATGTCATACTATATTTTGTACTAATGCTTTTTTAGTTTCATTAGGCTGTAACTTCCTTGAGGATGAAGGTTATTTCTTTTTTTATTAATATTTTATTAATAATAAAAGATAAGACAGAAGAGAATCCCCCATATTTGCTACATTGCCTGCTATAAAGAGATGCTTGGGTTGCTGCCCAGAGGCCTGGCCAAATCTACAAAACAGAAGTTGGTTGATGTTCCTTGGTTGCTATTAATCCAGCCAGACCTCCAAAACAGCAGGTTGCTTACGGGGGGGTGGTGGGGTGGGGTGGGGGTGGGGTGTGTTAGTGTTTGTCCCCGATTCCAAGCCCGCGCGCCGCTGCCACGCAGGTCAGGCGGGGATCGCGCGAGGGGTCCTACTCGTTCTCCTCCAAGGTCCTGATATCAGGACCCCAGAGGGCAGTCCATATTGCTTCCTGATCCATGCCTGCGCCGCGCGGGTCGGGCGGGGGTCCCGGAGGGGCCCTACTCATTCTCCTCCAAGGTCCTGGGATCAGGACCTCAGAGGGCAGTCCATATTGCTTCCTGATCCGTGCCTGCGCCGGATGAAGGTTATTTCTGACCTATTCTTGTAGCCATTGTAGAGTCTGGCACTGAACTGTCCAATATTTCAACTGTTGGTGAGTGTGTTTCATTGACCTGAGTAGGAAATAATTCAGCAAATCAAGAGCTCATGGCAAATTACCTGGTGTGAACATTCTCATCTAGGGTGGCCTCTGCTCTTTGAGTGTGATATGAATTCAGATATGTATGTTTGTGTGTGGGGATGACAGTATCATAAACACATATTTAATTAGAATGTAAGAAACTTCTACAATCTTAAAATGGTTTAGATTATTGAAACAGAGGACTCTATAAATCTCCTACACAAATTTTTTTCCACTAAAATATTTAAGTGCCAGAATAGGACTGACTATTCAAAACAAAATCATGCCTACTTAAATCAACCCTAAATTATTTTAAACCACTTCTTGGGGAAAACATAAACTATTTCCAAGAATCTTTTTAATGGTGAAAATTATTTCAAAATCCTGCAAAAGAAGATAGAAAATTATTAATGGAAGAGGACTGAAAAATGACTGTGTCTTTTTTTCATTTTGGCATTAGCACCCAGGATAGAAAAAAGAATCAGGATCTTAAAAAAAGTGAGAAAAGGAAATGACGGGTATCTGTGTCGTTCTCATTAGCAGGGAACTTCTGGTCTCATCACCCTGCCTTCCACTTTACTTCGTCATTCCTAATAATCATGGTTTCCTGAAGGTTCTGGGTTGCATTCTTTGGTCCAACTCAAGGGCCAGCGGAAGCCGTTCACAGCGCACACTGGAGCTTTTCAGTTCCGTTTACTCCTGGGAAAGCTCTTAGAACTCCGCGTTAGCTCTTTGCATTGGCTCTGTTGCAGATCAACATTGCTTTGGAAGAAAAGTGCTGGCTGGGTCTCGGTCATCACCCAATTCCCTTTCATCTGATGAAATCATGGATGCTTCTTTCAGAGAGCAGACTGAAGTCGAAGCAGAATAAAACGTATCTATAACTGCAGCATTGCTGCGATCACACTTAGGCTGTGACCCTGGAGGGAAGCGGTAGCTTGGGGCCGTGGTGTGTCTGGACACAGTCCCTCAGAAACGAGTGCTGGGTGAAGAATATGGGGGCTCCTTGCAGGATGGACTGGTTTCTTTAGTGTTATTTCATCGAAGTGGGGATTCGGAGAAAGGAGCCCTGTGTTCAAGGTGGCAGCAAATACTTGTTTTCCCCTGCAGCCTCGATGCCCTCAGACCCACCTGAGCTCACCTGCGGTTGTAACAGACGGGTTCCCGCAGCTGATTCTCACCCCTTACTCCTGGAGGGCCTTTTGCAGGAGGCTCAGCAGGAGCTCTTTGTGCTGCTTAGGTGTGCTGGGGGCACAGTCCATGGCGGGAGGTCGCAGGCTGAAGCACAGTGTTCCGTTCTTCAGTGGGACAGTGCAGGGGGCTCTGTTTGCACGGCTTCTAGACAGAAACCAGCAGGACTAGCTCCAGGCACCCGATGTACTGCCCCACATCCTTCATTCCCTGTATCACTTTCCCTACCCTTGCATATTTCCGAGGGTCACTTTCCAAAGAGACTTTGCCTTGGCCTTTGCCTCGAGGAGGATGCACACTGAGGCATGGTCGTAAGTGTGCTTAACCAGCCCCGAAACTTTGACAGGGTGATTTTTGTTTTCTGGGTCTAACTTTTTTAATCTATCAAATGAGATGCCTGGAATACATTAATAGTTTTCAATTTATTTATTTGCAGAATGTTTTCTAATTAAATTAAATTTAAATAGAACGATAAGGCATAAAAATAACTACCTACGGTGAACATAGTTTTTGGGTAGTCTAAAGCTTTCAATGATTATGTGGCAGACATTTCTTTCTTTGCCGAGTGTTGAGGCATGGTCTTGGACTCCTGGGATTTCTTGTGGCACAATTTTAAAATAAGCACACTAGATGATCTTTAAGCCTCATAGAAATTCTAAAATCCTGGGATTCAGACCATGGATCCCTGAGGAGCTCTCTACATCCATCCTAATCACAAGGCTATTTCCCAAAGTTCAAGTCCGTAGATCCAGTTTCGAGTCTTTTATTCCGCACCACGTGTGTCCCTGAAACTGAATGGTTGTCTGTATACACGTGTGCATATGAATTTTTGTAGTTCAAGGAACAAATCAGACATGTAATTTTCTGACTGGTGGCATGCCACAGTTTGCAAGCAATTTTAATAAAAGGACCATAGATTCTGATGCTATGCTGGGTGGTTATGAAGGTTAAAAAGTTGTCCTCATTTAAATTTGATTTAAATCACCAAAAGGACTTTCAGGCTTTCTTCCTGCTAGTTCATGTATGGGAGTAATTTCAGTAATACTTTCAGCTTCAGGACAGATGAAATATATATGGGACATATAAATATTTCAGTGAGACTGTGTGCTGTAAAATATTTCTTTTCATTCTTGAATCTTAACCCTTGGCCGTTTGTGTAACTCTCAAAAGTTTTCCTTTCCGCACCAAGGTATTTTGACTAGAGTTTTAAAATTAGTTGGCATTTTCCTAGAAGTTTCCTTATGCCTCTTAATTTCCTCCTTTCCCACGCTTTCTGCCTAAGCCGGGGTCTGAACTTTCATCACCCTGTCTCCTCCTATTATATTTTCTACAGTGCATCAGTGCACCCCACTGTCCTTCCAGGTAGGCCACAAAACCTCAGCCACTCTTACTCCCAGGAATGCTTCCAGCATACCGCTCCCCTCGCCAATCTTTCTCAGGACACTTTCTCCTCATCTCTTAAACCCTGTGCTTCGGGTTAACGTGTAGAAACATACAGGAGACAAAATTCTTTCTTGCATTGGCCATTTCTGGAGGAATAGCTGTAAACTTATTCCCATGCTTCAGCAAATCTTATCTTTATGTTCACAGGGTTTTCCTGCTGTGTGTGTGTGTGTGTGTGTGTGAGTGTGTGAGTATGTGTGTGTGAGTGTGTGTGTGTGAGTGTGTGTGTGTGTGTGTGTTTCCTTTTTCTTTTTTCTTTTTCTTGATGAGAACAGAGGCTCAGATCCAAAAACTGGGCCTGATAAAGATAGATACTCAAGTTTCTGACCCGCATACACCTAGATACCATGTGTACTAGTTTGGTTAGTAGGTGTTAGTAGGTGTTATTCCTCTCAAATAGGAGTCAGCATTCTTGGTGGATCTGAAAACTAGGGAGAAATCACTTATATGACCATCTCAACCCAACCCTTGAGCCCTACATTTTGAGGGGAGCCGATTGGGGTAGGTTCCTTCCACAAGTCTTTTTTATTTACCCAGCAATTTTCTATAGCATTTCAATGCTTTGAGATACAGGACAGCCATTCTGTCAACTCATTTAACATTCTAGAGAACATGTGCTTCCCTCTCCTAGGCAGAGTTTTCTTTGAGCCAGTCAGCTGCATGCACTGCTCTTCAAATGGCTTACTTTTGCCAAGTGTGGTGGCGCACACCTTTAATTCCAGCACTCGGGAGGCTGAGGTAGGAGGAGCGTTGTGAGTTCAAGGCCTGCTTGGGCTACAACGCGAGCGCAAGGCTGGCCTGAGCTACATAGTGCGACCCTGCCTCAAAAAACCAGGGCTGGGAGTTTGGCTCAGTGGCGTAAGTGCCTGCCCTGGCAAGTGTGAGGTTGTGAGCTTGATCCTCGGTGCCGCAAAAAACAAACAAATGGCTTGCTTTTGAGGTCCAGCTTTTCCTTCGCTGGAGGGTGACTCAGCCATGAGATGTCATCGGGTTGTGTTCCTCACCCAAACCACCTAAGCTGAGAAATGTGGCTCTTGTCTCCCACACCTGACCAGAAGCTCTTATCAGGTAGGCGGCTCATCTCCTCAAACCAAGGGCAATATTGAGTATATAATGGCTTCTTAATATGTGCTGACCTAATAAATCACTGGTTTATTGTAACATATGCTTAGGGGTTGCTTTCAGAGGAGGCCTCATTAGGAACTTTCTGATGGGCTCACGATTTTGTGATTTGGCTCTTTTACAGGAGATCTGAGTGGTGTTCCGAGTATGAGTTATGTATCTCAAGTTTTTCTCCTACCCTGCTTGGCTTTGATGATGTCCCAAACCTGGCGCTTTCTGTGTTTCTCTGTCTAGTACTTTATCTCATCCTTGGGCTGATGTTTTACCTTGGACACTGACGTGATAAACGAAATCCCTTTCATTTACTTTCCTCCTGTCATGAGCAACTCCATGTTTCTTTGTGTTCATATCAAGGTCGGCCACACCCTGAGGAGATGACCGGAGGCTCTGGAACACAAACTAGGGCATGGAACATGTCTCACAGACCAGTTTGGGGACATTCCAGTGAGGAAAACAGCTGTTTTCTTTCTCCTTTCAGTTCCAGGAGGCTTGCACAAATTCAGCCAGTACGTCTGTGCATTACATTTTATATCGTTTCTGGGCAGGAATCTCCGCTGCTGTATCGCCTCCTTTAGCACCAGCGCTCCTAAGAGTTGGCCAGAATTTAGCCATGGGTAGAGCAGTTGACAACTTTCATATGTTTTCCTTCATTTTACAATCTCTGTAGTTTTTCTTTTGGTGAGACTTCTCTTGGCTCATTTCTAAGTTGCATTTTTTTTCTTCCATCCTTTTATTATGGCACCTCCCAAAAGATGTTGGCAGGTTAAGATCCAGGGTGGTGGGCAGTGCCTGGAAGTGTCCTGAGGTCCATGCTCAGCAGTGACTGATTTGCTTTAGGAACAGGGAGATAGACCAGCAATGTCTGTACATGCGATACGATTCCTGTTTCGCCAATCCCCTTCGTTTGGCTCTACAAATGTTGCTGATGTTGAGCAGGACCCTGTCCTTCCTATTAACTGTATTTTCCAGTTGGTGGCAGGTTGCAGCCATTCAGATCACGATTGTCTGCTGCAGGCTAAGTCTGTGCCAGACAATGTTCTATGTGCTTTACACGCATCTTTTTATTCAATTCATGCAGCAACCGTACGGATTAAGCGTCACACCCTTTTCTCCAGAGGTCTCTTCTTGCTGCTCTTCCCATCTCCTTGCTAACCTGGTATTTCCTGTCTATTCCTGCCATTGCTTGTTGATTTCCTGAGTCTTAATAATTATCCTCACTTTAAAATACTTGTGTTCTATTAATGCTTTGCTGATGAACAT
>RJWM01009961.1:0-65553 GCA_004363535.1 Dasyprocta punctata | reverse complement strand
GCCCTTTTTAAAGTTTTTTTGAGACAGGGTCTTACCAAATCCCTCAAACTGGGCTCAAAGTGGCAATCTTCCTGCCTCAGCCTCTCGAAGTGCTGGAATTACAGGCACGCACTATGACGTCTGGTACAGCTGGGGTTTTTGAGACAGAGTCTCACTACGTACTGTAGGCTAGCCTTGAACTCACTGTGTAGCCCAGGCTGGCCGCGAACTTGCCATCCTCCCGCCTCAGGTTCCCAAGTGCTGGGATCATGCCTGGCTGTAGGTGGGATTTAAAGTGATGCTTTTCCCCTCCAGAGACCATATCCCCAACATGTTCTACGGTTTTTCTTTAATAACAGCTTATCCATTAAACATGCATTTACTTAATGCTAAGTGCTTTCCCTATCTTATTTTTGTTAGTCTTTGCAGATGACACTTCTAGTACAGGAGGTTTTTAAATCCCTATTCTACAAAGGCGGAAAAAAGGAGGCTGAGGCAGGCGACAGATGCGTGGGAATGCGCTTCCCCGCAGTAGACGGAGGCCCCGCCTTCTGAATCCCACCTGGCTCTTCCTGATTCCAGAGCTCAGGCCTGGGGCGCTCCCGGGCGCGCCCCCTCGTGGCCCGGGGCCTCCTCGCAGCCTCTCGTCGCCCACTGGCGCCTTTGCAGCTGCAGATTTGATGGGAAAGGCTGCCACCTGGTGGCCACATAGCAAACCCAACACTTACCGGCAGGGGATAGGCTGTGGGACGGTGGAGCTTTGGGGGAGCCGTTGAGGTTGCAGGGGGGGAAAAGGCTCAGATTGCTCCGCAGCCACAGAGCCCGCGGGGGATGGCTGGGAGGGAGGGAGGACCCTGCGTGGGCACCGTGGGTCGGGACGGTCCAAGGTCCGACTCGTCCCCACCCCAGTCCTCCCGCCTGGATGCGGGGATGCGGTGGGGAGTTGAGTCTGACCCGGATCCTGTTGGTGGGGATCCTGGCCTCGGCGTTGCACCGCTGCCCACTGGGTCCCCCGCTGGGAGCAGGGTGCGGACCTTCCCTCCCGAATGGGCTGGGCGTTCAGGTCCTTCCGGGGCGGTGCAGCCTCCCCGCCTCTGCCCTCGCCTTTCTCCCTTTCCCCCTTTAGGGAACCCCAAGCCCACTAACTGGGCTTCTCCCCACTCCCAGGAACCCCAGCTGCCAGCCTGGAGACTGTCCCCCGTGTCTGGGCTGGGCCGCAAGTTTGCCCCACACCTCAGCCTGGGAGCCGCTGACCCCGCTCTGTCTCTGTAGCCCCCATTCTGACAAAACTGCGCCCGGCGACTGGGGCCGTGGACCCCTGCGAGCGTCACTCTTAGTCCTTCACCCCATCCCGGGTGCGGGGAAGTTGGGGGACACAGAACTACCTCTGCAGGAGGAAGCCAGGCAAAAACAGGAGGGCAGGACCACCTCCATGCTGTCAGTCGCTGCCTACAGATCTCTCCCCGAGCCGGAAGCCAGCGCCTCGGTTTCCACTCACATAACCTCTGTGCTTAGAACAAAGATGTAAAAATAATAATAAAAAACCACATTAAATACTCACCATGGAGTCACTGACACCTCCCATTTAATCACGGTGGCCATCCTCAGCCCTGACCCCCTCGGACTATGGTATGAGAGAGAAATACTTCCCTGAGTGAATTTACCCTGGGTTTCTCTTACAGCAACTGATGAATACACATAGCCCGCCCCAGGCCCCACAGGTGCTGGGGATTGAGCTCAGGGGTTCACACCTGCTAGGCAAATGCTCTACGACTGACTGGCTATAGCCGCAGCCAAGGGCCGCTTTCACAGAGGGGGTCCCATCAGGACCGAAGCCCAGGCAGGTGGAGTTTATTTATTTATTTATTTATTTATTTTTTATTTTTATTTTTTAGCGGTACTGGGGATTGAACTCACAACCTCGCGCCTGCCAGGGCAGACGCTTAAGCCACTGAGCCAAACTCCCAGCTATTTATTTATTTATTTATTTAAACTCCATTTTATTTCAAAGAGAGAGAGAGAAAAAAACAAAATTTCAAAACACATCAATTGGGGGCAACAATGGTACATACATTGCGCATTGTCATCCCCAAATCATTCACCCAGAGCACAGGACATCTACATTCAGTTGTCCGAACAATACCAGCACAAATCTTTCTCTTCAGACAACTCAGAGAAATCAGTATAACTATTTTAGCTAATTTTTATATACATATACAAATGTTGTTTCAGCTCCTCACACTAATGGGATAAAATGATGTTTACACGTGTGTCTTATTTATTTCATTTATGAGTATGGTCTCAAGTTGCATCCATTTACCTATAAAAGTCTCCAGTTTATCCTTCTTTGTGGCTGAGTGGTACTCCATTGTGTAAAAATACATCTTTTTTAAAATCTATTCCTCAGTTGATGGGCATTTAGGTTGTTTCCAAGATCTAGGTATTACAAATTGTGCTACTCTAAACCTGGGTGCACATATATTCCTGTGGGATGATGTTTTTAATTCTTTTGGGAAGATACCCAGAAGGGTGAAATGTGACCTCTAGTCCTAGTGTTTTGAGGAATCATCACACTGATTCCCCGAAGGTAAATTTTATTTTTTATTTTATTTATTTATTTATTTATTTATTTTGTGGCACCGGGGATTGAACTCACAACCTCGTGCCTGCCAGACAGGCACTTAAGTCATTGAGCCAAACTCCCTGCCCTGGTTTTTTGAGGCAGGGTCGCACTGTGTAGCTCAGGCTGGCCTTGCACTTGCGTTGTAGCCCAAGCCAGCCTCGAACTCACAACGCTCCTCCTACCTCAGCCTCCCGAGTGCTGGGATTAAAGGCATGCGCCACTACTCCCAGTGCCCGAAGGTGAATTTTAGATTGCAAGGTCTTTGTGGGGAAGGGTAACGTGGGGAACTTTGCTAAATTCCAAAACTGGAATTGAAATTTGAATTCTCCTGTCTCAGCCTCCCAAGTAGCTAGGATTATAGGTGTGTACCAACACGGACACAAGCGTGTATTAGTGAATCTCTAGGCTGTATGACCTTTCCAGAACTCTGGCAGCGAGTTGTCCTGGCCATTCTAGGTCCAGCCTGAGGAAAGGCAGGAGAGGAGTTTCCATGGAAGTTGCTTCCAGTCTTTTGTGGAAGTGTTTACATGGTGGGTAGTGAGGGGCAGGGTGGGGCGGGGCTGGGTGTAACAGAAAACTCCCGGTGATCCGAAGATGGCACACTCCAGCGAGGTGAACTCAGGCTGAAATTCGGTGTGGCTCCCTTTGACGCACCTACCGCTTGGAGGCTGAGTGGGCCTGGAAGCCCTGGGCCTCGGGAGCCCCCTCACCTCTTGAAGCCAGTGAGGGCCACGGTACCGATGCCCTCAAGGGCCCACCACCCCAGGGCCTGACTGCGCCTCCAAATGGTGAGGCAGCCCAGCTGGACCCGGCAGGGGGAGCCGGCCCAAAGCGGGCAGGAGGGGGGGAGAGAGGGAGGGGCCGCCTCCTGCCCCGGCCTCCTGCCGGGAACCCCAGGCCAGCACACTGGGAAGCAGGCTGCTCATCGGAGCTCCCGCTGTGGGAAGGCGTGGTTTCCAGCAGGCCGCTCTGGCTTTTCTCCCACCTGTGGAAAGCACCCTAACCTGGGGGGACAAGACAAAGGCATCAGGATGCAGACCCCAGGGGGCCTCGGGGGACAGAAGCACCGCCTGGACCAGTGGTGGTGAACCTATGGCACGCGTGCCGCAGCAGGCTGCTTGGTATGGTTGAGAGTCAGGCCATTCAAGCCCTAGACTCCCAGAAGTTGTGCAGTGGGACACAGCTGGGCTCAAACGAGATTCCACACCGACCTGTGTCAGCTTCCTTACCTGCAAAGAGAAATGATAAAGGCAGCTCATCCCGGGAGTCCAGCTGCTCGATCCATCTCCGTGTCCGCCTCTGAAGTCCTGGTTACCGTGACCTCTGGTCGACGGCCACGTCTTCCTTCATCTCACCCAGGCGATCACATCAGCTTCCTCTACCTGTTCCTCATGCAGCGCCCAGAGAACTTGTTTACTAAATCTAGTAGCTTCCTATTGCATTTATTTATTACTTTAGTTTTAAGTCAGGGTCTTGCTCTGTAATTCAGGCTGGCCTTGAACTCACTATGTAGCACAGGCTGGCCTCAAACTTGCAGCACTCCGCCTGCCTCAGCCTCCTGAGTGCCGAGATTACAGGGATGAGCGACTCCCCTCCCCTGGCTCCGATTGCTTTTAATGTTAAAAATAAGCTGGTCTCTAACGTGTCTGATGAGTTCCTGCTTCCCCAGTGGACTGGGGGAAGGGGGTCCCGCTCCTTCCCCCAGTCCACCGCATCCGGGATGCTTTTCCTTCTCTTCACTGCCTGGCTTTGCTGAACTTTGGAGACTGCAGCAATTTCTGCAGCCTCCTGTGCCTAAGTGACAGCCCCAGGGATCCGTCTGTCCTCCCTACCCCTGGACACTTGTCACTTGTCATTCTTTGCCTACTGTCTATTCTTCTGCCCTGAGTTTCGCGAGGTGCCAGCCCCGGGTTGGGTCTACTCACCTTCCACACCCAGGAGGGGCCCACGCCCCTGCGGCAGGCTCTCCCTCAAGAACTAGCGGCAGGGACTCTGCATGCAGAGCGCTTAGCACCGCCTCTGGGGACCACGGGAGCCCCAGGAGCAGCTGACCTTCCTTTGATGTAGGAATGAGGTACACCAAGCACTCATGCAAGCCAAGAGTCCTCTGCTTACTTGGGCTGCCCCTCAAGTGCAAGTTGTAGAGTAAACTATGAAAACACGGAACCTCCCCAGGTGGCCAACGCGCTGCGCTCCCATTAGCGTGGCTCAGGACTGCGACACCCACCATGAGCGCAGAGCTCCCGTCCACCAGGGGGCGCCGCAGGCGCGCAGCGATGGTTCCGGGAAAAGCAAGACCAGGCGGCGAAAACTCCTCCAGATGTTCACCGAGCAGCCTGAGCATCCCCAACCCCGAAATCTGAAATGCGAAATGCTCCAAGCTTTGGGGGCTGACCTAAGGCTACAAGTGGGAAATTCGACGTTAGATTTCTTGCACGTATTTTTTTTTTTTTTGGTCTTTTTGAGATGGGGTCTCACCATATGGTTCAGGCTGGCGTTGGGCTCACTTTGTAGCCCAGGCTGGTCTCAAATTTGCAACGATCATCCTGCCTCAGCCTCCTAAGTGCTGGGATTACAGGAGTCTTGCACGAAATTTTTAAAAGTGTTTTTTTTTGCATATAATTACCTGCAGGCCCTGTTATGCATATGCAGATATTCCAAAATCTGAACAAATCTGAGGCCCCAAGCACTTGGATCTCATTTCAGCGGGGACGCTAGGTGGCCGCTGCATTTCTGCCACGCCCCCTCCCTCCAGCACACGGCCTTTCGCCTGTCTCAAAGCATTTCCACAGAACACCAGTGTCCACAGGAGTTTTAGAGACTTTATTTATGTATAAACAATTTAAACACTTTGCCATAAATTATCTTTGCCTGTCCCTAGTCTTTGCTTAGCAGCAAATTAAAATTAATATAAAAACTCGATGAACAATTCATACATGTATATTACAAAAAAGTTCCTGTACCAAAGTTCTTATTAGACTTTTTTTTGTTGTTTTTGTTTTTGTTTTTTACGTTTTTAAAATTTTTTTTGTTTTTGTTTTTTATTTTTTATTATTTTTTTTTTCTCTCCTCGTGGTGACTGTCATGTGATTGTCTCAGTTTCTGGACCAAACAAACACACTAATAATTTTAAAATCTGAAACAGTGAGTGTGCCTCGCGGCGGATGTATGTACAGGGTGACCGCAAGTGGTACCTGTTAGCAAGAGAGTCACAATGCCGCACCTCTACCGCCACTGATACCCACGAACTACGGAATCTAGACAGACTACACCCTGTAACTGCGTATTACTGTCCACAATGGAATCTCCAAAGACAAAAAGAGTATGAAATTTATCTGTAGTGAGTATAGCCACCATTCTGAATTAAATGTTACACTCTGCGCTCAAATAAATTAGCTCAGGCCAGACTAAGAGAAGACCTGAGAAGTTAAGTGCTGGACGGTATTATTTCTCTTTGACTTTTGATATGAATTTTTTTTCTTGTTTTTTTTTTTTCTTTTTTCTTTAAAAAGTATTTCCAGTGCTCACTCCTCCACTTTGATGCTCCCCCCTCCCCAGGCGCTACACACAAATCACCCCCAAAAGTCGTGGTTTTTCAATGCACCTGTATTTGCTTAAAGGAAAACGTCGGAAGTAGCGGTCCAACGAGCAGTCTGAATCGTTGTCCTCGGCTGGTCTGACGACGCCGGCCCTTGTGAAGGTCTCCATGTCGCTCACGTGTGAATGAGTGAGGTAATAGGATACGAGGCCTTCTCGTCTTTATTTCTTTGTGTTCCGGTTGGTCGGTGTATTTGTTTTGTTTTGTTTTGTTTTGTGTTTGCTTGCCTTTTTTTTTTTCCTGTTCTTTTGTTCCTGGCGGATATTTTGTGTCTCTTTTCTGCGTTAGACCCAGAACAAGTGGGTCATATTCGAGGGGAACTTGGACCGTTTTGGAGGTGTGTTCGTTTTTGTATGTGTGTTGATTTCCTCAGAATTTGCAGCCAGGCTTTAGTCTACTTCAGGATGAGGGACTTCTTGCTTGGACAGTAGCATTGGAACTCAAAAAATGTGAGCTTTCTTGCCACTTGGAATCCTAAAGCAGCCTAGCCTCAGTGCCCCCATTAGGTCTTCGTCTCCTTAGGAGAGGAGATCACAGTTACTCCTGCTGAGCCATCCAGCCAAGGAATGGCAGCGGGTGATTTTGTTACCTCTTTCCCATCTCATTCTGTCTTAAGAACTGGATGTTGCTGCTACTGTCTGCCAGCTCTGGGTACTGCTCCACCGGAAGCACGTAATAGCCCTCGTAACCTTGCACGCGCCCCGTGCTCAGGAGCTGCTGCTTCTCGCCCTCAGTCCACAGGCGGCTGCCCTCTCTCCCGTCCCTGGCTTTCTGCTGCTCCTTGGCCCAGGCCGTGCCCAGGGCCCTCTGTCTCGCCTGGTCCAGGACTCGGGCCTTCTCTTCGTCCAGGGTGTCGGGGGTCAGGCCGTAGCGGATGCTGAGCAGCAGCGTGGAGTACTGGAATTCGATGTTGGTGAACCTTCGAGTCCTGCCATTGACCAGCAGCGTGGGCTGCGACACGGTCACGTTCACGCCGCTCTCCAGCACCTTGCGGCCGATGGTGGTACCCAGCGTGACCAGGTCGCTGTCGGCAGAGCCGATCTTCACGAAGTAGTGGGTGTCCTTGCCCTCGATGCTGTAGTGCATCTTGTCTAGGTAGTAGGCGTTGTTCAGCACGGACGCCACTTTGCGGCTGTCCTCGCTGGCGATGCTGGACACGCCGGTGGTCACCCGCCCTTCTTTAATGGCGAACATGATGCCTTTGCCGATGATAGGCGTAGTGGTGGCGAACCAGTGGCCTGCCTTTTCTCGGATGCTGGCGTGGAGCTTTTTTGAAATGACCTGGCCTTCCAGAGCCAGGAAGGCCTGATTGTGCCTCTCCGTGGTCTGCTGGACTCCGGTGATGAGCTGTGGGAGGGAGAAAACAGAGGATGCTGAGAGGATGCTGAACACCAGGGAGTTCAGTGAGACAGAGAGAGAGAGAGAGAGAGCCAGAAAGAGGATCTCGTGGCGCTCCCCCGCCCCAGCTGGTGTTGTGTGTGTGCCCTGTGCACCGGTAACATGGTTCTGCCCTCCGGAACCAGACCAGGTTGGCTGCGGACCAGTGCTCTGTTGGGGTGGCCTGTCCACCCGGATCCTGTGCCACTTGCAAGCAGTCGGTGAAGCAGGTGTGCTGCTCACCTGAGTCTGCCGTGGCGGGTATGGTGCACACTTCATGCCCAGGAGTGCGCTGATTGAGGGGCAGGGGTTTGTTTGGACAGCCATGAGCCCCACCTCGGTAATGGGGGTGGCTCTGAGACCGAGGCTTTTGGGTTCAGACCCCAAGAACGGCCAGCGGCTGATGGGTCACTGGCGCTGGCCCCCGAGAGCGAAGCGCAATCTCAGGCCTCCCTCTAGAGCTCTGCAGCCAGAGGCTGCGTGTTAACAAGGCACTCTGGGCGGTCTGTGTGCACACGGAGCTTGAGAAGCACTAGGCCGCGAGATCCAGGCTTCAAGGGCCGGAGGGACTGTCCCCCGGCTTTGAGTCAGTTGCTTTGGATCCCTGCCCTGGTGCTGCAGAGGGGTGAAATTACCATTATCTCCTTGGCCTTGAGTCCTCCCTCACAAATGACAACTTGTCTCAATTGGTGGTTGGGGGACAGGCTGGGATAATGGAAGAGGCTGCGTTGGGGAGGTAACGGCACTTAGATAAATGAAAGAAATGATGGCTATTCATCCACTGAGTGGTCCCCAAGGGGCAGGACTGAGAGAATGCTGCTCTCAATTACCCAGCAGCTCCTCTCTGCCTCTCTATAGTTACACAATCTGGACAATTATTCACAGCAGCTGAGACCTTGCAGACTTTTATAGCGCTGAGCACTGGCTCTGTAGCTGGGCTCAGCCGAGCGCAGGTGCCCGCCCCTCCCATCCGATTGTGGCCGAGGTCTCAGCTGCACCCAAATTGAAACTGACCACCCTTCGGTCATCATAGAAACACCCAAGCACAGATTATGTTCCAAAAACTCAATCTGTATACATTTGGGTGATAAAGCACTGAGATTTTATGTGGGGCATAAAAATGTTCTTTAATGGGACAGAAACTGCAAACCATAGTTTTATTATGTCCCATAAAAGCTGAAAGGGTTATGATCTTATAGGCAGTGCAGATGGTAGGTTGCTGCTAGATCTCTCTGCGCTGCTGTTAATCAAGGAGTGACTCAAGGGTATATACTGGACAGATAATGACACACAATTAAGGTAATAATCGAAGCTGAGAAGAAATACGCTGCAGCAGAGAGATGACAGTCCCAACATTCACTTTCCTGGGAAGCCTCAGTGTCTCCTGCTCCTTTTATACCCAGCCCCAGTGTTTCTTTCCACTGAGCCCCACGGGGCTTGCATGTGGTTCTGTTGTGGAAGGGGTTGGTGACAATCACTGAATTCTTTTTTTTTTTGGGGTACCGGGGATCGAACTCACAATCTCACACGTGGCAGGCAGGCGCTTGTGCCACTGAGCTAAGTTCCCGGTCCAATCACTGAATTCTTGGTGGAAACCTCACTTACCTGTCCATTCTCACTTGCTTGACTCTCTGACAGTTCATAGGGAGGGGGCACAAAGTACATTTTGGCTCTTGGGAAGCCAGGAATGATGTTGCTAAGCTGAAATCCAAACATCACAAGCCAGCTTTTCACATCTACAGTAGAAACAAAAATAAAGATTTCTGAATTGGGATGGATGGAAAGCTGCAGTGGATTTGAGAGAGACACAGAGAGAGAACAAAATAAAATGGATGGTTGGGTATGGATCCAAAAGAAGAGAGAGGCAGGAAGCTAGCGAATGTCTTCTGGGTTTGGACCCAAAGCTTCTTCATAAAGGTTCTGAAAGTACATGTTCTTCTCAGCACAACCAACTGAGGGCCACTGTGGCATGATTAAGAAGGCCAGTGGTTCATCTGGCTTAACATCTGCTTGCCGTGTGACCCTGCCTAAGTTCATGCCCCTCTCTAAGCCTCAGGCTTCTCAGGGATGAGTTGGGGTAATAACTTCGCCTGTGTCACTGGGTTGTTGTGAGGATCAAAGGAGAAAATCCATGTTGAGGAGTTATCTCAGTGCCTGGCACACAGACCATTGAGTTCACATGAACTCCTTCGTGTGCCCAGCGTTCAAAGGAGCATCTATTTTGGTCCAGGCAGTATGTCAGAGGACAGAGACACAGTGACCAAGTGGAAGGGTCAGTGATGATTGCTATCACTGGGCAGGACATCGTGCTGGCTCACCATAGGATGGGATTTCAAGGGTTGGAAATGGATGGGAGACAGTTTTCAGGCTCTTGAGGCCCACTTCTCCAGGTCTCCTGCTCTCCAAAGAGGAACCCCTGCTGTGGGAGTTGTACCACCTGCCCCCCACAGCTTGCCCTAACTGGTCCAGGTTCTCAGAGAAAAACGGCCTGCCCAGGCCTCCCGAGCTCCCCGTAGAGGTGAGCGGAGGCCCGGATGTCCACCCCTTGAAACATCTGCATCTTCACCAACACTACTGCCGTGGGGCCCAGAGCGAACCTCACTATGCTTCCTAAGATCCTGTTTCATGTCCTCTGCTCCCCTCCCTTTGCTGTCTCATCCCTGCCCTCCCCAGTGTTGGAAATGCTTCCGCCGGGCCCTCTGGAGGTTGAGTGTCATCAGGACTTTCATCTTTTTTTCTGGAACTATCTCTCCCCCAAGAACACTGACCTCCCCACGTGCGCCCCAGCAGCCACTGGACCTGGCAGTACCACAGTCCTTGTCGCGGTCATCGGTGATGCCTGGGCCACGCAGCTGAAGTTTGTGAAGCTTTTAGCTTCCACACTACTGTCCGCCCTCCATCTCTGACCCAAATTAATTCTCACTGATTTCATTAGACAAATACTTGGTCCTTCCAGCAGCCTGGCCTCTTAGCTCGGTGGATGACCATTAACCCACTCAACTCTCATGCTATACTTAGCATGCTGCATCCCCAGGACACCATCATGACCCCCTCCCATTCTGTCAATTTCATGCACATCCTCCTCTTTGACCACTGCCTCAACTCTTTCTAGCTTACTCTGTGTGTGTGTGTGTATGTGTATGTGTATATGTGTGTGTGTGTGGGGGTACTGAGTATTAATCTCAAGGCGTTTGCACTGAGCTACTTCCTCAATCAATTCCTTCCTTCCTTCCTTCCTTCTGTGAATTTTTTTTTTTTTTTCCGGCACCGGGGATCAAACTCACAACCACACACCTGCTAGGGCAGGCGCTTAAGGCACTGAGCCAAACTCCTGGCCCTGGTCTTTTGAGGCAGGGTCACACTATGTAGCTCAGGCCAGCCTTGCGCTCGCGTTGTAGCCCAAGCCGGCCTCGAACTCACAACGCTCCTCCTACCTCAGCCTCCCGAGTGCTGGGATTAAAGGTGTGCACCACCATGCAAGGCTTTTGTGAATTTTTAATCTTGAGACAGGATCCTGCTAAGTTGCTTGGGCTGGTTTGCAACTTGCAATTCTCCTGCCCCAGCCTCCCAGAGTGCTAGGATTACAGGCATGCACCACCATGCCAGGGTTAGTTTACACAATGCCCATAATCTTTGGCTCTTCTCTGCCTCCTGGGACCTTCTCCCACCCATCCTAAACTTTCCTCCTGTCCCTCAACTTCCTCGTCCTTTCTCTCCTTTACCAAGTACACATTCCCTGGTCAGCCGCTGACCCTGCCCTCTGGGGTCTGCGTTTCCCTCGCTCCTCCCACGTCACTGGGGGAGATCGCAGTGTGGGTTAGATCAAAGCCTCCGCCTAGCCCACATTTGAACTTGTGCAGCTCAATGTGGCTGCAGGAAAAAGTTGCCACCATGCAGACTGCAGCATCACTGCGAATTCCTCGCCGCCCTGAAGCTGCATGCTGCCTGGCAGTCTTACTGCCCTGCCCGCTCCATGCACCCTCCCCCTGCCCTCCTGGGGACCCTGCGTCTCAGCTCTCTGAAAACCTCCAGCACCCACTTTCCCTTCCTCCCTCCAGCAGGTGACCTTGTTTCCTGTTTGCCTGAGAAAACTGGGGCAGCCAGAGGAGAGTTCCCCTAAATTCCCACCACGGTTTCTGATGCTACTGACTCCCGTTCCTGCGACCCGGGGCTCCCCACCGCTCTGTTGCTTGGGCTGTGCCCTCGACCTGCTATGGTGCATGAAGTCATGTGCGTTCTTCCCGAAGGCCAAAGGCCGCTGCAGCAATTCTGTCTCTCACCCTCTCGCCCACATCACTGGTCTCCTCTGCCTTCCAGTGGACCAATGCCCCCCATCAGCATACAGATGGGTCCTGATGTCCCCCCTAAAACACTTTCTTTGGACACCACTTCTTTTAGCAATACCCTTTTTTTATCCTTTACAAAAATCTCTCAAACTGAGTCTAATTCTCTATACTCGCCGTTTCCCATTTTTCCCTCCCATTGTCTTTGTTTGTTTTTTTAAGACAGTCTTGCTTAGTAGTGCAGGTTGGGTCAGGCGGGGTGGCGCACGCCTTTAATTCCAGCACTTGGGAGGCTGAGGTAGGTGGAGTGTTGTGAGTTTGAGGCCGGCTTGGGCTACAACAGAGTACAAGGCTGGCCTGAGCTACATAGTGCGACCCTGCCTCAAAAAACTAGGGCTGGGAATATTGGCTCAGTGGCTTAAGTGCCTGTCTGGCAGGCACAAGGTTGTGAGTTCAATCCCCGGTGCCACACACACACACAAATAGTGCAGGCTGGCCTTGAATTCAGTATGTAGTCCAGACTGGCCTCAAACTTGTTGGGATCCTACTGCCTCAGCCTTCCAATTGCTGGGTTCACAGGTGTGTGCTACCACTCCTAGCTTTCTGTTGTCATTTTTGTTGTTGTTGTTGTTTTGGAGACAGGGTCTCCCTTTGTAGTTCAGGCTGGCCCTGAACTCTCTGTGTAGTCCAGATTGGCATTGAGCTCAGTGTAATCCTCCTGCCTCAGCCTCCCTATGCTGGGATTATAGGCATGTTCTATCACATCTGGCTTCCCATTGTCTTTTGAATCAGGGTTTTGTTTCCTCTACTGTGCTGAGACAGCTCTGTCAAGGTCATGAGTGACCTTCCATGTTGCTAAGCAAGTCCCAGGCTGATCATGGTCATTTTCCTTGACCTATCAGAAGTATGTGACAGGTGGAAAACTCCTGCCTTTCTTCTTTTTCTTGACTTTCTGGAAAACACATTCTCTCATATTTTTTTCTCCTGTCATAGCTGCTCTTTGTCCTTTTCTTGGTTCCTCCTTGCATCTTAATGTTGGAAAGTCCCAGATCCCTCTGTGAATTTCTCCCCTGCCCCATCTCCTCTCACGGAAAGGGCGACCTTTCCTGGCCTCAGGCTCAAATGCTACCGACTAGCTGATGCTGACCCCAGAACGTACATCCCAGCTGGGGTGCCGTCCTGCTCTCTGAACTGGAGTATCTAATTACACTTCAGACCTAACCTGTCCAAAACTGACTCCTGATTCTTCCCAAACCTGCCCCACGTGTGGCTTTTCACATCTTGGGTGATGACAACTCCATTCTTCCAGCTCTCAAACTTTACTCTTACTCCCATATCAAATCCAACAGTAGCCGGGTGTGGTTGTGCACGCCTTTAATCCCAGCACTCAGGAGGCTGAGGTAGGTGGAGCGTTGTGAGTTCAAGGCTGGCTTGGGCTACAACGCGAGCGCAAGGCTGACCTGAGCTACACAGTGCGACCCTGCCTCAAAAAAACTAGGGCTGGGAGTCTGGTTCAGTGGCTTAAGCGCCTGTCTGGCAGGCGCGAGGCGGTGAGTTCAATCCCCGTTGCCGAAAAAAAAAAAAAAAAACCAACCAAATCCAACAGTAAAGAAACACTTTCCCTTTTAAAAGAAGAACTGAGGTAAATTTGGATATTTATGGTCACCTTTCAAGATTAAAAAAAATCTAAGTATTACTTGGACTATTACTGATTGATTGATTGATTCAAAAACAAATAAATTTGCCTTACCACTTAGGGAAATCCACTTAAAAAGGAACTCTACATCACTCCTCTAAACGAGAAAGCAAACTCACTTGTTGCGAACAGAAAATAACTGTAAAATTAACACACAAAAAAACAAAGGCCTGCAATTAAATTAGAGCACCATTTCGTTACCTGCTACTGAGGGAGCCTTAGACCTGCTGTCTCTGTTGAAAAGGGAGATTAGAAGTGTTAATGAGGTGTTTAATACACACCCGCCTCAAGCAGGGACTTTCTCCTGGACTGAATTGGAAGAATTAAGAAAGCACTGAGAAGGGAGTAACTTTCCTCCTCTGTGTTTCAGTGTTATTTAATGCCTCCTCCGGATACCACAGGAAATCCCCCTATCGTTCACCTGGGATATGTGAGATTTCTGGAAAATTCCAGAAAAAGCCTGTCCTCTTGGAGAATTCCAGGAAGTCCTTGTCCTCGGGAGACTCTGTCGTTAGCTCTGTCCTTTAAGGAGCTCTTGCTGTAGCCTGGGATTCCCTCAGTGAGGAGAGAGGAGGAGAACTCCCTGACTTTGAGGCAGGGATTTTAATGATCACTCCCATGAACAGTGATAGCTTATGCCATTTCTCTTTTTCTTTTTCTTCTCCTCCTCCTCCTCCATATCCTTTTCTTCTTTTTCTTCTTCTACTTTAAAGTTTCCAATGTGATTTTGCTCCTGTGTCTAAACCTATTCTGAAATGTCTATTCAAAGTTGCTCATCTTACCTTCTACTACAGATACAATTATTCCGGAGTAATTGGTGCAACCTGGTGACAGGCTGCTTAGACCAGTGGTGGTGAACCTACGACACACGTACCATAGCAAGCACGCAGAGCCCGTCTCCGTCGGAATGCGAGCCAAGTCACTCCAGCAGCTGAGCGGAGGATATTCAGGTTAAATTGGAGTGTTAGCTGGGCATGGTGGTGCCTGCCTGTAATCCCAGCACTCGGGAGGCTGAGGCAGGGGGATCATTGCAAGTTTGAGACCAGCCTGGGCTACAAAGTGAGCTCAAGGCCAGCCTGAGCTGCATAGCAAGACCCTGTCTCAAAAAAACAAAACAAAACAAAACAAAACCCTCAAAACAAATAAATTGCAGTGTTGGCACTTCGAAACAAATAACTGGGTTTTAGGTGCAGTTTGGGTACTCGATCTCTAGCAAGTTCACCATCACTGCCCTAGACCATCTGCTGAAAGGAAGTAAAGAAAGGTGAAGCCAATTATCCAAGTCACACAGTAAGCGATTGCCGAGGTCTGAAATGATGTTTACAGAGTGGTCTAGGATGGGGCAGAGTTTGGGGCTGGTGTAGGTCCGAGACTTTGGAGTTTCCTGGGATGCTAACGTTGAAGTCCAGGACACTGCAGATTGTTGGGAGGAGCCTGCCCCCAATCTGTTTCTTACACATTCTCTTCTAGTATCTTCTCATTACAGATGTCTCAGTTGTCCTGCTAAAAATAACCATTAAAACTAACTGAAAAAGAGGGCTGCTTTAGGAGTTCACAGGTGGGAAAGGAATCACTTGTTTCCCCTCCCCCTGCTCATGGCAGTAATGCTGGCATCCTAGCATGGGTGTCTTTTGGCGCCTACACCACCCACCCTCTATGCAGGTTTTCTTTGCACCAGCATGCCGGGTGAACACGAATCTTCCTCCTGAGTTGGGAGCTGCCACTTGCATTCAGAGAACTGTTTCCAAACAGCAATGATTCTTCTGGGTACAAGAGAGAGAAGGTTCTGTTCTTTCCGTTCCTCCCAACTACATCTTAATTACCTCTTTCGTTTAAATTGTGAGCAGCAAGTTCAACCACTCTGTTAGTCTCCTAAGTGGCAAATTAAGACTAATTTAGATGGGGTTTACAGAGGAGCCAGCATGAACAGAGGAGGATGATTGGGTGTTCTTTGCATGAA
Organism: Dasyprocta punctata; assembly: GCA_004363535.1. NCBI lineage: Eukaryota > Metazoa > Chordata > Mammalia > Rodentia > Dasyproctidae > Dasyprocta > Dasyprocta punctata. The sequence continues at coordinate 50,037 of RJWM01009961.1, read as the reverse complement.
TTCACTCTCCAAGGGTCATCTCACGGGGCACAGGTGGCAGCAGGTGTGGGCGGGGCCTGGGCTGGCTCCTTTTCCCACCTGTTTCTTCTCCTTCAGTGGCATCTACAGGCATCGGCCCTGTGCACGCTGCTTCTCTGATACAACTCTTTAGTTCAGATTTTTTACCTAATGGCTTCTGGATCCAATCTGGTTGGACTCAGTTCAAATTGATTTGATTCCCAAGTATTGAGACTGAAGGAAGCACTGGAACAAGGAAAGCCATCTTGCCATTTAGAAACCCTGCTAATTTTCTTTTTCTTTTTGTTGGGAAGCAGGGAAGTAGCCGAGGGGGTTGGCGAGGCTGACTGTGTCCTGGGAATGATTTTGTTTGGGACCTGGCAGCGGCAATATCTGCTCAGCCCACCCTGTAGTTTTCTCTTTATTTGCCTTTGATGGACTCGTTCTAAGGTGTCTAGCACTGAGCAAGCCCCCGGGAAGCACACTGAGAAGGGAGGAGAATCCTGTACTCTGGCTAAGATAGCACAGGCAGCCTCCCTATTCACCTGCTTCCTCTCCAACTCATAAAGGTCTTGGCACGAATGCTGCCTGCTCAGAAAGGCCTTCTGCGATCACCCTAAATAAAGGAGATACTTCTCATCACTCTCTCTGTCTAACCCCCTATCCTGTGTTATGTATCTTCATAGCACTTGCTGTTACCTGATCTATTTGCACATTTCCAGAGAGGCACTTTAACATGAAATTACAGTAATTTGGGAAGCAAAAGTCACGCTAAGCCCAGGGGAAGAGATCCATGGTCCCCTGATGAGGTGCAGGGGAGGAGGGAGAGAGGGAACAGCCTGGTCACAGTCCTGGGGTACAAAAACGGTTCTAGCTGCTTCTGCTGGGGATGGGAGGGATGCGGGGTCACCTCAGAAGCTCTGACACTTGTCAGTGAAATGCTGTATGATGCAAGCTGACCTTTGAGGTCATTTATTTGTTTCTGCTCTGGGAGACACTGAGGACAACATGTGCTCCAGGTTGCAGCTGCTTCATTTCTGGCCTTGGGAGATGGACAAGTGAGTCCTGGCTGCTTGAGTATTGATGCCTCCACGGCACATAGGCAGGAGCTGTGAGTTTCCTGGAACTTGAGGGCCCTTGGTCTTAAGGTATAGTTTCCTATGTTGGTTCTCTATATAGTGCATTAATTGCCCCTCACCTGCTTCGTAGAATTTGACTCTTTGGGGCCTGGTCACTTTGGATCCATTCATATATCATCACGTGACTCCTTTGCTTATTTCCCTAAGGACAGGAACTCTGTCCTGCTTCCCACTGTATCTCCTGTACTTAGTACATGTAAGATATTCCTAATAGAGTATCTACTGAAAAGATGGAAGTTTGGATGGATGGTTGGATGGTCAGATGGATGGATGGATGGATGGATAGTTGGATGGGTAGATGGATGCATAGATGGTTGGATGGAGGGATGCATAGGAAACCTTGTTTCACCCATTTCTCACTCGTCATGCAGAAGCACAGCATTTGCCCTCCTTGGCCCCTCTTCCTACCCTCTGCTCCAAGGTTCCCAGTCCTTCTGACTTTTCCTTCAGTCTGAACCAACCTAGTCCCTATTTCTTCTTCAGGCCCAGTTTAACACGGGCCCTTCTACATGGTATCAAATCTTCAAAATTTAAATTAATCTATACACACATGTGCACATACCTAAAACCCTTGAGAGAAAGGTGTTTGTCTTGTTCACCATGGTATCCCTAGAATCCCTCATAGTATCACCCTGTGCACCCTGATTTTTGAATAAAAACTGAACAGACACCTGTGTAGTAGCACAGGCTTAATTTTGCTTTGCACAATTGCTGGCTAATATGTATATATACACTGTCAGGCAAAGCCTTTGGAAGTCAGGAAATGGGTTCATCTCAATACCTGTGCTAACTCATTGCTTTGCTGGGAATAACAGTGTTTGTACTATAAGCAGATGAACATCTACTGTCTCAGTGCCAGCAACCAGCTTAAACTATGCAAGTACATTTTTTTCTCATGGTTGCTTTATGTGATGGCTTTACCAGCACATTTTCACAGAAGAAACATGCTCAGAGACATTGGATAGCTAGTCCGAGGTCTTTTGGTTTATAAATTGAAGAAAGAGAATTTAAACTGGATCTTTCTAATACTAGAGTCCCATTCTTTGTCCCTTTCTTAAGCAGATTTCTTTGGCTGGGGTAAGAATGGCTCTCATAAGAGGTATTTCAATGGAATAAACTTGTAGTGGCCAGGAAATCTTCCGACAGATCTGGTGATTGCTCCGTGTTACTAACCTTTTACTTTTCTAGACACTGTCCTGTTGTCAGCAGCACTGGTCGTGGTGTTCTCTCCCCATCAAGTGTCAGCCCTCCCTTCCAAGTTCCCATCAGTCTACCAAGACAACCACCCCACGGGGAGCCACCGCCCAGCTAAGGCACACAGCCCTCACCTGTCACGTAGTTCTTTAAATCCAGCTCGTTGCTGAGAGGATTGTTGCTCTTGAACATATACAGGTTAAAGGGGGCTGGCTCCTTGCCCACATTCTTCCACATGGTGTAGTCTGGGGAGGTCCACCGTCCCGCCAGCACATCGTAATCACGCTGAGTAAAGTGGACCAGCTTGGTCAGGGGGTCATAGAGGCCCCCGTGGAAGCCAATGACCATCTGGAAGTCAGGGTTAGAGTCATAATAGATCTCCCCATAGGCTGTGTACTGCAGCTGCTTGATCATGAGTCCATTGATACTGAACACAGCCAGTGGTGTCCCTGTGTTATCTGAGGCCACGTAGTACTCTTCCCCACTGCTGCTCTCCATGGCAAAGAGGTGACCCTGGAGGTCATAGTAGAGTGAGGTGATTTCTGAGTTGGAGTGATTGTAGACATGGGTGATGCGAGTCGGGTTGTGGAGGTCAGAGTAGAAGTACTGCAGATGGTGGCCCAGGTTGGTCTTGTAAGAAGCGCGCCGTCCCACGCCATCATAGCGGTACTGAACACTCCATCCACTGGCCTTGTTGTATGCCCTGGTGAGGAGGCCCTTGGAGTTGTACTCGAAGATGTCAGCACCTCGCTGGCACAGATAGCCATCATCATCAATTTTGTATTGCACGTCGCCTAGTCGGGTGATTCGATCCCGGAGGTCATAGCGCAAGGGCATGAGGCGCACGCTATTGCCAGGGTTCAGCAAGTGCAGGTTCCCGTTGAGGTCATAACTGTAGCGCCAGGTTGGGCGGTCATTGACGGCCACGCTCTGCAGCTGCCCGTCCCCGTCATAGTCATAGGTGTACTTGGTGGTGTTGGCATAGGGCCCCAGTTTTAGCTCCCGCTTGATCACCCTGCCCATACTGTCATACTGCACTGTCATCCAGTACATGAGTGAACGGAACATCTCGTACTGGACTTCCTTGATGCGCCCGTGGGTGTCAAAGTGCTTGCTGAGGGTCATCACGGCAGTGGTGATGATCTGATTGATATCATAATAGATGACTCCAAACTTGCCAAAGTGCTCCACCTTGCCAGAAATCTCATCATAGCGGTAGAGGTCAACCGGAAGTGGTGTCTCACTGATGACAGGCTTGATACTTGCGATCCGGAAGCTGTTGTCGTGATAGGTATAGTCAAACCTGGCATTGATCATGCCTTCCTCCGAGAATCTGTAGATCTGCTTGTCCACCAGTGGGCCAATCTTTCGGTACCGGATCGTGCAGGAGAAACCTCCACTTTGGAGGTTGACCATCTTCAAAACGCCGGTGGTCTCATCATACCCAAAGGTGACAGCGGTACTGTCATAGACAATCTCTGAGAGCTTGGAGAGTTTTCCATACTTGTAGAACACCTGGCGTCCAGTGCCCAAAAAGGATGTCTTCAGGATGCGGCCGTCATCGCTGTAGTCAAAGATGACCGAAGCGTTGCTCTCAGGTGGGTTGTAAATGTTGCGGATGTAGCCGATGGAGGTGTGTGTGGACATGCTGTGCCGGGCGACACTGGGCATGGTGACGGCGTGGAGACGCTCAGAGGAATCATACTCAAATATGTACTGACGCTGACTCTGAAGCAGGAGGACCATGGACTGGGGGGAGAAAAGTGGAAGGGAACACATGAGTTGGCTCTTGCACCCGAAAGACAGAGTTTATTCCATTTCCTCATGTCAATTTAAAAGCCATGAAAGATGGCAAGCTTAGACCAGAGATTTCATAGATTCATGCCACTGGGCGTATCAATTCTAACGGAGCATGGTGGCTGCCTACGGGAGCACTTCTCAAACTAATGTGCATGTGGTATGATTCAGGAGCTTGGGGGAGCTTGGGAATCTGCATGTGCAACAAGTTCCCAGGGGATAGGGATGTGGCTGAGATGACACCGTGATGCGGAGGATTGAGGAGGGAGGCAAAGATTACCCCAGGCTCGATGATACAGAATCCCTAGCTGTTTAGAACTAACTGCCCCTGGCTCAACCAGAGAGAGGTGTGACACTTGTACTACGTTTTTGTCCCCTCTGATTAAACCTAAGAAAAAACACATCCTCCACTTAGAAACCACTGTGAAGTTTAACCCTGGATCACTGATTCTTTGAGAAAGGAGCGGCATCAGCTAGAAGCCCATACAAGACTGCTGCCTCCCCTGGCTGCCCATTCCGGTATTTTATGTTGTGACGAGGACAGTATTAGATAAGGATGTCTTGCCGAGGGCAGTAGCAGCTCTGTCTGCCGTCACGGTGAGGGAGGAGAAATGGAGCTGTGCTGAGGGGAGTCTGGCGAGAGACCCAGGCTCAGCAGGCCCCTGACTGACGACTGGGTGACCGGGGCAGCCTCCTGCAGTCCTGGCTCGGGCCCAGAAGGGACCTCTTTTTACTGCTGTTCCACCCTGACCTTCTTGCAACAAGAAGCCTTGAATTTGGCATTTTTCAGACACAAAAATTATGTAGAGAGACTCTGTTGACTGTTTGAGCCAAGAGGCCAAGTAGGAGGGTGTTGCTCTGTGTGCTTGAGTTTTAGGCAATATTCCCTACCCTGATGGCTTAATTTAGGGCAAGGCAGAAATGAATCAATGCATTTCCAATTCATAAGCCATGATTAGCTGTGCTGCCAGTGGGATGATTCTGTCCGCTTCAACATCGCCTTTTTTTTTTTTTTTTGGAATAAAATCAGACAATCCATCCTTTTTGCCATTACTGAGTGTCTAGCACGTTTTTTTTCTTTTAATGGTAATAGTGATGAGCTATGAATAACATTTTCCTTCAGAATTTTTCCCCTCCAGTGAGGGTGGGGGTGCAAGGGGGGCCCCTGTAGAGTCAAAGCAAAGATGTTAAGATGTGTTAGGGTCAAGCGTATCAGGCTAATTTCCGATGGGCAACAGGAATGCCAGGAAGCTCTGGTGGACCACAGTGGTGCAGTCACTTACCTTGTCAAGATAGGAGTAGCTCCATACTTTCCCGTCGGCGAACATGCGGGACACGATGCGGCCCTGCTTGTCGATGTCTGTCCTCTCGCTCATGGCCCCACGCTGAAGGCCAGCCAGGCGCCCGTTGAAGAAGTAGGAGACATTGACGGCTGCCAGCCCACTGCTGGGGAGCCAGAGGAAGGGGCGGCCCACCTGGTCATAAATGATCCTCAAGGTGAACTTCCGGTGATCGTCATAGATCTTTTCTGTCCGAATATTCCGGTCATAGTCAATGGACAAGAGATTTCTTCCGTGGACCTAGGAAAATACAACAGGCCTGCTTTGAAAGACCCCACCCAGGTTTCTGTGAAGCATATGGCAGGCGGGATCAATGTGCAATGGAGAAAGAAAAAACTCAGACATTATTTAGCATGTTGCTTTCTTAACTTCAATACTACGACACACATAGAAAGTGGCAATATTTAGGTATTGCATTGGGATACAGAAAAGAGGTTGCTTAAGGTTAGATGGGCCAATCCTGGCATGGCCACCGCGAGTGGTGAGGTAGGCTGCGCACTGTACAACTATGAGGGATGCTAGCTATCATTTTAGAGAAAGTGCACATGGTGGAAATCACAGTGCACAAATGACACAGCTGCACATTATACCTCCAGACCTGTGGTTTTGACAGCCTGGTCTCTGTACCATGGGAACGAGATAATTTGCATACTGTAATCCTTTTTGCCACATTATCAACCGGGAAGCTGATGACCTTTAAGAACAGGGGCAATAATTTCTCATGAAATTTCATATAGAGGTACCTAAGAGGGTGTGGAGGAAGACTTAAGAATCCATGCTATGCAAAGGGCTGGGAATATAAAGGCTCATTTCAGTGTGAACGCCTTTATTTCAAATATCGAGTGCAAAGTCTTGCTACTGTCACAGATGCAAGACACCAGTTGGGACATCTCTGCCAGGACTGGGATTCTAGTAAAGGGAATGAATGCCTGGCTTGGAGTTGAAAGAAACAGGGGAACACATCCAGACACGATTTAATATTTATTTAGGAGTTGATCTGATCAGAGTGGAAAGGCTGTCCCAGGAGGCAAGGCTGGGAGACTAGACTCTCGTTAGGGGCAGAGGAGGGGGGCTCTGGAGACTTGGCGAGCCCCGAGTGGATGGCTGGATGTGAATGAAATGAAGCCGACCCTGTCCAGACTTTTACAACATAATTGACTGCAAATCCAGACGTCCCTGGGGCAGCTGCTGGAAGCGAGGGAGGGTGTAAACAGGCAGAAGGAAGAGACTTCGGAGATGTCTGCTCCTTCCTCTCCCTACCCTAATAATCAGCTGCTCTTTACAGTGATGGCAATAGGCCCCTGATGGGAATCACACCCCAAACACACGCTGAGGATTGATATATACTGGCACCATGGGAGGACCTTGCTTCCATTGCTGGAGCTGATGCTCACAGAGACCATGTGACAGATGGAGAGACTGAACATGAAACAGAGACATTACATAGCTTGTCAAGCACCCAGTGTAAAGAGATAGGACTGGTCTGCAATTTAGGTATTCATTTTTCAACCAGGTAACCTCTTCAGACATTGAATGAGCTTTACTGTCTCCTATACTACATGTCCATTCAGTGCCCTGAAATGTCTCAAATGGTGACCAGAGTGTAAAGCATTTCTGCACCCTTGAGGGCTCTACACAGCAGCTTACAGGGAGACGAGGAATAATTCTAACACCATAGACATTTGTATTTTGTGGGATAGCTTTGTGGCCAGGTAAAGAGCCATATTTCTTGCGCTCCTTTGAGGATGGTGGTCTCCTACAAGATGTAAGTGGTAGTTGTTAGCTGGGTGTATCCCTAAAGGAAGTTGATTGATTCGAGAAGTAGGGAACCTGTCATTCTTCTCCTATTCCTTCTTTCCCTAGGTGATATGTGTATGTAATGGCAGGCACTCAGCCTGTGTCTTGAAAATATGAGGTGAGGGTGGAAACCTGCAGAATAATGGCTAATATACACAAAATACGTCTCGATTCCAGGTGACCTAGGAGTTTTTAATGGCCAGCCACATACTCACGAATTGCTTACCTCAAGGCTTTGTATAAATCCTAAGGAAATAGCAAGTATATATCTTGTTTAAATCTCTATTATTTCTAATCTGTTACCAGTAATTGAAACTAATCTGAATTCTAATATATTCATAGGTATGGTGTTAAGTACTTTGTATAACTTATCTCATTTTAAATTCTTACAATTTGTGTAGAAATTATTTTACGAAGGGGTGACTAAACTCAGAGGGACCCTATAGCTATACAAGGATTTGAACCCAGGACTACCAGATCCCCCAAGCCACTTTGGTTTCCATAGAGTATACTACCAAAGGGAAGAGGATGGAATATTTAGCAAAGAAGATGCCGTCAAACCACTGAGAAAGGTGTGAAGGTGAGGAATTCTCAGGATTCTGTGAAAGCCCGGCTAGAAGAATCATGGACAAACTCATGGTCATTGGGAGGAACACTCCAAAAGCCAAAGAGGGAGGGACGCAAGTTAACACTGTCACACTCACTGGGGATCTCACTCCCAAATCAGTCACCATTTTCAAAGCAAAACACAAGCTGGGCATCAAAAAGATTACTTCCCCTACAAACAGAAATTTGGCCATATGGCATTTCTTCATGTGGGACAAGCACAGAAGGCTTCCAAGTTTCTTGAAGCTGGGTGTTTAAGAGTTCTAGTGAAGGACTTCTTCAACATCTTATTAGCTGAATGAATGCTATGGCAACAACGCAGGAAGGATTTTTCAGGGCTCCTGGAGGCAACTGCTGATGACTCCCCACTATTTCCTTAGTCCCAGTCTCTTTGCTACCATCTCCTCTCCTCTTCCTTTTTCCTTTTGTGTCTCTTCCCAGGTATCCTGGGCCCCACAGTGTGCCTGTTACTTAGACTGCCCATTTCTGCCAGTGCTGCTGATGTACAGATATGTGCAGTAACCATAGCACTCCTGTCATCCCTATTTTATGCGCAAGGCATGGACAATTGTAAGCGAGCCACTCAGGTTGATGAGTGCAGCCAGTGGTGGAGCCAAGACCCAACCCACTCCTCACTCCTAGGCCGGCCCCTAGGCTGGGTCAGGCCTGTGACCCCCAGGGGCCTCTGTCCAGCTGGCATCGTGTAGCACCTGGGAGACTCTCAGAAAGCTGCTGTCAGGCTTGCCCGCCACCTGCTGGATCAGCACCCCCCCAGGCACAGGGGCTGTGGGCTTGTTGACTTTTAACAGCCCCCAGGTGATTCTGATGCATACTCTTGGTTAATACACATACAGTAGGAAACAAGGCCCTATCTTCAGCTACCTGGAAAGGACCAACAGGCAAATCACATACATAACCGTAGAACCACATAGATTATATAAGTGCATACATGTGCTTTCATGAAAAAGACCAACATGTGAATCATACGTATAATCATAACTATCATGGTGCAAACATTAATATCAGAGGATGCCAAGATTACAGAAAGACAAAACACTGGCAAACACAGAATAGCCCAAATTCTATCACTTAGATCCCATGAGACCTCTGACCTCTGGCCTGGGCGCATCAACTATTAAAAAAGTAGTGACAGTCTTTAGCTATTAGCTATTGATAACAGAGTAGGTTTTCATTTCCAGATTTATCATGTTCCTGGGAATAGGATTCTGTGGTACCAGTGATTGGAGTTAACTTTGTTTTCCTTTTTCAGACAAGGTCTCCCTATGTAGCTCAGGGTGGCCTTGAACTCACTATGTAGCCCAGGCTGGCCTCAAACTCTTGATGATTCTCCTGCCACAGCCTCCCAAGTACTGCAATTACAGGTGTGCACCGCCACACCTGGCTCTAGAGTTAACTTCTGAAATGTGAAATTCTATAAAAATGCCCAATCTTTTAAATTATTAAATAGAATAAATTCATTGAAAAATGAGTTCAGGACTCTTGAGTAATCCAATCGAAAGTATCTAATTACAGGGGGGCCCTTCTAAAGGAGGTGGCACCTTGGCTGGGGGATGTGAGACACTGCAGAGCCCAGCAGGCATGCATGGCTTTTCGTGGGTGCCTGCCCCCCAGTTAGAGCACGCAGGAGCTTTAATTTAGCCACACTGTTCTCTGATTCTGAATTAAATTACCCGTCTAGCAATATTTAAATTAACCTTGAGGCTTCCTGGAGAACATAAAAGTTATTTTGAATTATTTTCACTGCCAGGATCAGCACAATTCCCTTCCCAGCCAGCTCGGTAGGAATTCAGCGATAGAGAAACCAATTTTTAAATTAATACAATTTTGTGTTTGTAAGGAAGCCATTATTTTTAATTATCGGGCGTTTTCCTCAGCCTGGCTTCCCCAGTTAATAAAACTCAGCTATTTAGCATGGTTTTTATTTTTGCAGAGGGCAGACTTTGGGAAGCAGTTTCCCCTGAGGAATTTCCCCCCAGAATGTTTTGATCTCACCAAACACACGCCTGTCACAAGGAGGCTCGTAAAAAACCCAGAGAAAAGGAAACGCTGTCGTCAAAATGGCCCTGCTGGGCCTATAACTGGTGACTCTAACTTAGCTCTAGGGGCAATGACAGGAGCTGGTGATTTGAGAAACATGAAGGAGGAAATTACACAGGGCTGGATCCCCTCCAGGAAATAGAATTGTAGCGCAGCAGGAGAGGTTTGGGTTAGACACGCAGAAGAACCCCTTGGCCTGTTCTGCTTCGAGTGTGGGAAATCCAAACAAGATGAGGGAGGGAGGTCATGAGATTCTCTGATGTTCAAAGGCAGAAGTGCCCGCCTTGGAGAGTTGAGTTATTCACTTACCCGGAGGAAAAGCCCGGCTAGCTGACATCTTCATTTCCTTGTTGGGCCAGTCCTCTGGGATTGGAAAGCAGCTTTCCCCAGCCCTCACACAATAAAACTCAATGCTGCATTGGGATCGGTGCTCGTGCAGACAAAACAACTTGCCATAAATTTAATATTAGCTTAAATAATGCATCATTAGAAGGGTAAGCTCTGCAAACATATTAAATAATGTATTCCTCAAGCAAACATTATTTTTGGAATGGCTCGCTGTTTTGGAGAGTGGAAAGGTGGGAAGACCTGAATTTGAGCTGTGCTTGTGACACCGATTAGCTGTGTCATTCCAAAGCCACACTGTCACTGTTTGTACCTTAAGTGACGGCTCGCGAGCGCCTGCGGGCAGGGACTTTGGTTTTCTTGGCGTCCCCACTGTTCTGGGAGGCGCTCGGTGCTCCGTGAACCAGTGTGAACACGGGGGCTGAAGGACATCTAAAGTTCTAACCTGGAGAACTGGGAGAAGGAAACATCAACTTTAAAAAGTCCCGTTCATTCACTCGCTACCTACCCTACACCTCCTGCAAACGTCTTTGCGCAATAGGCGTCTGAGAAACCCAGGCGGTTACGGCGCCTGCGCTCATGGAACTTAATGGTCAGACGAGATAAAGACAGGTGAGTCCAAAGCTAAAAACACAGGGCAGCAGTTAGCATAAACACGGGAAATGACCGGGGCATGGAGCCATCCCTGAGACGACGAGGAAGTGCTGCCTTGCTGGGGAGAGTTTCCAATGCATGCCCCTCGCTATCCCCCAGGGGGCGCTCTGCCGAGCGCTTCTGTGTAGCTAAGACTATGAAGGCCAAGAAGGGCTGTTCCCTTGGCCTTAGTCTCTGTAGTCAACTCCAACACACAGGTTTTCCTTCTGCTCTGAGTTCAAGCAATGGTCTCTTTTGCCTCAGGGCCTTTGCCCGTACCTGAGCCTTTTCATACAAGGCTTTTCTTCCACCCTTTATGTGGACAGTTCCCACCTCCTTTTTGTTTAGTTTTCAGCTCTAATGTCATTCTCTCAGAATGGTCTTAAGCTAAATCATACACTGTGTCCCCTGTTACCTGCCTCCTGTAGTTTTCGTCATAGCACAAGCCACAATTTCTTTATATTATCTGTGCACTCACCACATTATTATCTGTTTCTTCTTGCTAAGGCATAATAAGGCCTACTAAGCTCTATGAGGGGTTTTCCACTTTCCCACTACCCTATCCAAAATAGTAAGTCGTTCACCAGTGATGCTTGCTTAGGGGATATGCTGTTTAACGTTTTTGCAGAGGCTTGGCTTTCTAATTAGGTATTATTTAAGTGAATATTAAATTCACTGTAAGTTTCTCTGGGCATGAGCTTTGCTCATAAGGTACCACTGAGTCTCGTCTGCTTTGTTCACTAACGTAACTCAGAACAGCAGGCATTTGACAGACAAAATATCACTCAAGTGAACAGTGAGTGCATCGTGGCAGGAAGGATAAAACTCAGGCTTTCCTGATGACCCATGCATGCAGGTGGGCCCCACGCAGAGTCCTGTTCACAGGTGCGTGTCCATGGGTACACATGCATTCCCTGCTCTGTGGCACCGTCATCTGCACATAAGTAAAAGTAATGCATGCTGATGTGTAACTGCAATGTATTATTATTATTATTATTAACTTTTAGGCAGGGTCTCACTATATAGCCCAGGCTAGTGTCAAACTCATGGCAATCCTCCTGCCTCAGCCTCCTTAGTGCTGGGATTACAGGCGTGCACTACCACGCCCAGCTAGTGTCATTAATTATATGGAAACCAAAACAAAATTACTAACTCCTACTTCTTCTTGGAACACTAATAACGCTAATACCAACATCATGATGGAAAATTATCTTGGAGGCAGTTTTTCTTTTGTTCTGCTACCTACACATGTAGCTGTTTCTCGCTTTTGCAATCTCTGTATAAATCATAATCAGGGAGAAATATCCTAGAGAGTGTTTATATGCCTTTGCTTACAGAGTGAATCAGCTACAGAACCAATTTTAGGAGAGAGTAGAAGTGTAAGTCTTAACAGAAGGAATCAGGTTCAGTTCCTTCTCCCAAAGGCCTAGGAAAAGGTCTGGCTGGATGACAGAGTAGGGAGGGGGTGCAAAGGTACCTCAGTGGACCCTCAGGGCAGGAGTTTGCCTCCAGTTAAGGCTTCGGAGGAGCTTAGGCTGTAACATATATCCAGCATGTGTATGTTATTAACTATCAGCATCTCCTCCTTTCTTTACAGTGTTTCATTTCTCCAAGCCTTCCCCTGTCTAGATGACTTACTGAGAGGTCTATTACACGATACAGACGAGGACATGTGACTGGAGCCTGTCAATCACAGGTCTCCCGTCTTCTTGACCAATGATTGGCTCAGACATGTAAACTCCATCTCAGCCAGGCCAATCACAGTTCATAGGATTTTACAGAAGCATCTTCTGCGGGGAGTTCTCTGTCCCTTTCCTCTCTGTTTACTAAGCCAAGATGACGGAAGCCTGGAGTCAGCTTTGGCCACATCCACCTGTCCCCACAATGTGAAGAGGGCACTGGGCTACTTACAGGACACAGTCAAGCCCATTGCCAAGATAAACACTGTTGGGGAGGGTGGGAGTGGACTGTGAAGTGGGTGCAGGGGAGAGGGAGTGAGGAAGGGAGGCAGGGAGAGAAGGGAAGAGACATCAAGCTGATGACAACTGGGAATCTTTAAGGCCAGCGCTTGTCTTATGGCCTGTTAGGTGAGACCATGCATGTCATTTTTCATTAAGCCGATTTGAGTGAGTTTCCTGTGTTTTGTAGTGAGGAGTCTGGACAGAGGGCCATGGGTTTGTGAACTCACACCTGTTGGGACGGTGGCTGGTTTACAGGTTAAACACTTTAAGGAAGCAGCCAAAGGAGAGCATGTTCTATTTATCTTCCTTGGTCACCTGTGTCTGGGTACCTACCATGTGGTACTTGGCACCAGGGCTATGTGGTGACAGAGTCCCTGTGACTATGAAGCTTACAGATATGATGCAACTGCCCCTTGTGTTTTTGAAAGGGCAGAGGGGACACAGGAAGGAGTGCAGGACAGTGAGCAGGGAAGGCAGGGGTGGCTCTCAGGTGACAAACCTTTGGGAGGTGTAGTGAAGACCTTCCCTACTGGGAGTTTGGGCAGGGATGAGGGGACTGAAATTCCAAAACTGGCAAAAACAATATGTAAGTTTTGGTGGAAAGCTGTGACCCATCCATCACTTTATTTTATTTTATGGCACCAGGGATTGAACTTACAACCTCACACCTGCCAGGGCAGGTGCTTAAGCCACTGAGCCAAACTCCCAGCCCTGGTTTTTTGAGGCAGGGTCGCACTATGTAGCTCAGGCCAGCCTTGCGCTCGCGTTGTAGCCCAAGCCTGCCTTGAACTCACAACGCTCCTCCTACCTCAGCCTCCCGAGTGCTGGATTAAAGGCGTGCACCACCATGCCCAGCTCATCCATCATTTTAAAACTTCCCAATGTGCAAGGAGGAGAGGCTGGCACTCTCTTCTGCTGAGAGGAGTCTCTGTTAGTCTACGGCAAGGCACCAGAATGTTGCCGGCACAGTACTATCATGGTGGCTTCGCTGGGAATTTTTATTTTCTCTCAGCTCCAGCAATGCTTGGAGGTTTGAATCTCATACCCCTCACATGGGCAGACTTTCAGAAGTTGGCCAGGCCCTGGGAAAATCAGGCCACTTGCTTCAGTGCATGATATCACCAGCTGCCACGCCACCCTAAACTCCCTGGCATCCATGGAGAAAAACGCACACAATTCCTGCTATTACCCAGTGCTGGCTAAATAGCTGTGTTTTCAACTTCATTCAGCTTCTTCCCCAGTGCAAAAGGTAAGGCCAGAGCCACCGCAGCCTTAGGTCTGTCTTGGTGTCAGCTTCCAGCGTCACTCCTCCTTACAGCCCAGAGAGTCTGGGTGGCCACCCTGCTCCCCAGTCCACAGGACGTGGGAAAGACCCCTTAGCTGCTCAGCATCACACAGCAACCCTACTATCTGCCAAATCCTATTCATTGTTCAGCTAAATCTCTCTCAAATTTCTCCCCCTTCTTCTTTCTCTCTTCCCTGCTAGTGATTTAGCTCTTGTTTGGATTTAGTGCAGCAGCCTCCATGCTGCTCGTCTTCTCCTCTCCAGTCTCTTTATCTATCTCCCCTACCCCCAAGCAAGCTGCAGAGACCTTTCTGATGCCGCACAGCCCAGCACGTCTCTCTGCTGGTCACGCCTTTGCACACTCCCTCACTGTCCTCAGGATAAACGCCAGCCTCGCATGCGGTCTCCTCCCTGTTCCCTGCCGGCCAAACAGCTCCTCTCCTGCGCCTCATCAGTACACACACACCTTCCTTCTGGCCTCACGGGTGACTGAGTGCTTTCTGAAATACCACTCCATTGCTGGCCTCTTGGCCTTTTCACAGACGACGCTCTCTGCACAGCTACTTCTTTCTTTGGTCTTTGCCTGGCTACTATTTCTGCCACGCTTCAGAAAGGATTCTGACTGTGTGCGAAACCATTCTGGTCCCGCGGCAAGCATCAGACCTGAGTGTGGCGGCACTCTGCTATGAGCTCAGAGAATCTTCTCTCCCCTTCTCCTCCTTAGGCACTCAGAGAAGACAGTGGCCAAGCTGCCTTGCGGTAAAGTGGAGGCCAACCAACTCTGTTCCCGCCAGTGCGGGTGGAAGGGGTGCGTGCCCTGAGCAGGCCTGTTCATCAAGCCCTCTGCAAACATCCAATCTCTCTTCCCCAGCTGCAGTAACTGAGGAGGCTGCCTGCTCAAGATGGCAGGATCACAAGACAGAGCACCTGCAGCAAGCCACTGTTAAGAAGAGCAGCCTGCCTCATTTGGATTGTGATGGGTAGGCTCCTGAGATTTCAGGGTCCATTTGTTACCTGGTTATAGCCTACCCTTTATTGACTGGTACAATTAAGCATTCCTTTTTTTGTAGTATTGGTTTAAATCATACTATTTGTGTTGTCTCCTCCTCCTCCTCCTCATTTTTTTATACTATTGGCAACGGAACTAATTATCTACATCCGCATTCCTTCTTGTTTTTTTATTTTGAGACAGGGTCTCCCTCAGTCACCTAGGCTGGCCACAAACTTGCGATCCTCTCAAGTAACTGGGGCTACAAGTGTACGTCACCATATCCAGCTACGATGTCTGCTTCACTAAAGTGTAAACTGCTTGGTTACAAGGACCCCATCCTTTTCCTTCTCTCTGTAGTCTATTCATTCCATGGTGCTACATATAGAGCTGGCATTTAGTAAATATCTTTTGAATGAATGAAAAATGTCATGGCCCCATTTGACAGTGGAGCAGGGATGGAAAGAAATCTCTGGACCCAGAGAGGGAGAGAAGAGCATGCACTATCACTGGCTAAGGAAACACTCCCCAGCTTATGTGTGAAACTTATTCATCAGGGGCTACAAGCTCTGGGCCACGAGCTTACGAAGCATTGCAGAGAAGGCCACTCCCAAGCTTCCCGAATCCACAGCACACTCAACACTCCCCTTCCACCTTCTTCCAACTGCTCCCCTGCAATTTCCAGGAGTTGCTTTTATTTCATTCACTAAACAGTTTATGAACTGAATTAAAATAAATGAGATGCAAATAAATTCCAGGCTTTCTCCCTCATTTTCAAATTACATTTTCAGTCCACTCAACCTGTTATAATCTCATAGTGATTTTCATTTAAGAGAGCTAAATGGATATGTGATTATTGTTACAGGAACTAACACCAGACAATTAAATGTTGAGGTGTTGATAGATAAAGCTGTGTTTTGATTTGCATAAACATGATGCCAGCAAATCTAACCCTGGCAGAAATTCAGTTATAAGACTTGCGTGCCTAACTTCTGCTAATTACCACAAGTACCATTATTAAGAATTTTAATATTCAGAGTTGGGATTATAGCCATTTTATTTTAGGGCCACATTTATCTTTATTTTGAAAACTTAGTCAAAATGCATAACTGATTTAACAGAGAAAAGGCGCTATTACTACTTATAATCAACTTCTACAGTGCAGCATATCAAAAATCAATTACACAGACCCGAAATCCAGTCATTAAGGATTTAGCTACTAATCTCATTCCATTTTTGTCTTTAGGAAGATACTGCTGCTTGCAACTTTGCAGATACCAGCGGAGGAAGAAAAACATGCGAGACGACAGATAACCTAATGTGGAGAATTAAACTCCAGCCAGCAAAGGCAGAATCTTAACAAGGAATGGCCCGGCTTTGCAGAGAGGTCACCTGGGCTGACTGCATTTCAGTTTAGTAACACACTGCAAAAGTTATGTCCCAGGTTTTGCTGAAGCTGAATCTGCCAGTCTTATAGATCCCAAAGCATCCATTACACTCTGCCAGGTTCCAGGGTTTTCCTGGCTTTCTAGTGCTTATCTTGATCTATGACTGTTTTAGTTGTTTAATAGTTTACTTATCATCTGCCCTTTGCTTTCATCAGCCTGCACCCCTGGATGAAAGCAAAGCTGGGGGCTTTGCTTTCTGCATCCTATATCAGAAACACATGCCTCATGGTAGGAGTACAGTAAACGCGTGTTGGATTTGACTACAACTTGGAACCCTAGGATTCTTCTCCTGTCCCTGGGGAAAAGCTCAGCATGCTAGAAGGGCCAAGTTCCCATGGGTGACGGACAAAGGACAACAGCACAATCTACTAGAGCTGAGATGATCTGTTTGACAGGGAATCAGAACAGGGAATTGTGTGGGGCAGTGGCTAAGATCACTGGTGGACCAGCCAGACAGAGAGACGCAAATGGGGCTGAGTGCCGGCTTGGGCTGTTTTCTAGCCTTGTATCCTTCGTCATTTAGCTTTTTCTTTTTCTTTTCTTTTCTTTTCTTTCTTTTCTTTTCTTTTTTTTTTTGTCCTGGGGATCGAACTCACAGCCTTGTGCTTACCAACCCTATTTAGCTTTTCTTGAACTTGTTTCTTCATCTGAGAAATGCAGGTGATAATAACTACTTCAATGAGGCTGTTGAAAAGGTTAAAATTAGATAATAGAGGCAAAGCATTGAATATACTGCCTGTAACATAAAAGTCTTCAATGCATGCTATATATTAGTTTTTAGAAGATGTGATTTGGGGCACATTGCTTAGTGTTCAGAAATTAGGCTTAAACTTCCTCCTGTAGTTTGGTTGTTAATTGCTTTTTGGGTGCCTTCCCAGACCCCTGCAGGCTGGGTGACATCTCTTCCCTTGTGCCCTTGTGACTGCATCAGAACCTGGAGGAACCTTTGTCTTTTCACTTCACCTGTGGCCATTCTGTGTCTGTGTGTCCTATGATATGGCCTTGAGTGTAGAGAACATACTTGACAATTTTTATTCTTCTAGTACTTAGTAAATTACCCAGCCCACAGCAGACACTAGCACCAATTCATTTATTGAACTGGCCAGACAGGGAGAATTGAGGGACAAATGGCAAATGTGAAGGAAGACCAAAGAGTTCTCCACTTATGGCATAATGTGATCCCCCACTAGCAGGAAACAGTTGCCCTTTGCAGTCCTTGGAAATGGAGAACATTCACCCCGAGGTTCATGACCCAAAGGCACATGATTTCTACCTTCTGAGGCAAGAGCTTGCCTTTTCCAGGGAAGAAAGGATGCATGGAGGTTTGGAATCTGGGAAATTTCTCTTTGCACTGTGAGGAAAGGGTGTGATCCCTTTCAGTGTGTGGTAACAAGTTGCGGGGAACCACTTACCCGGAGCTTCCTGCCGAAGATGGTTACTTTGCCTTTGATCTGCTCCTTCCTTAGGCGCCACTCAATGGAGTTCAGGCCATTCTCCATGGGCAGGGAGATGTTGCAGCGGCCGATGGTGGGGGTGATGGTGCCTGCGAGGACGTGGGGCTCACTGTGGAAGCTGACCCCCATGCCGTTGGCGTACATCACCCTCAGGGTACCATTATTACAGAGCTGGTAGCTGTTCCGCACTTGATCTGGGAAAACGTGAGTGGGGGTGGGGAGAGGGAAAGAAATTATCCACTTGATTAGTCAGAAGAGAATAGAACCCTTATTTTTACAGGTTTCCATGGTACTTTGCAGCTGTCAATCGAAGGCTGCCTTCAATTAGCACACATACAATGTGAAGGTGAGTAGCGGAGATGTTACTGATCCATGTGAAGAAAAACACTATTAATATGTGGCACTCCAGAAATAATTATGCCGTGATATTTTTCTTTTACTCACCGAAGACTATTAATAGTACATTTAAACATTTAAAAATGTCTATTGCCTACACAATTTGCGTCAATCAAATTCCTGAACTTTAACATATATATCTTAGCTTGCATGGAAAAAAAGTAAGTGAAGGAAAATGACTTTAATTTTTTCCCCTCTTTTGCCTAACATCTAACCCAAGGTTGATGGTCTAACCGCAGGTCAGATCCGCTGCAAAGCAAGTCCAGGCTTCTCCAACAAAAGCAAGAGAAAAAGCCCCCTGCTCTCTGCTTGTGCTGTTATTGCCAACTCAACCGTGATCGCTCCTCCATGAGAGTGAACTCTTACGAGAGGCAAATAACCCGAGGTGGAGTGAGCCAGTGTGTGCTGATCATGTGCTGTTTGTCTCCTCGAATGGAATCTACACTAGCCAATCAGACTTTTGACCTTTTTCTTTATTGAAAAGTTTCAGGAAGGTAATGGGAGCCAGAGACTCCTTTCACAGATATGCTGCTTCCTGACTGCCTGGGTGAAGGAGCTGGGCAGGGCGGGCCTCTGCGATTTCAGCTTTTGGGGTGGTGAGCAGGGGTGCACCTGTCATGCTGTGACTCCAGCCCTCGTACAGAAGGACAAAATCTGCATCATTAATTATTCGGCAGAGCAGAAATAGAGCCATTGAAACAGACTCTGTCTCAGGATAATAGTCCAGAAATGTCACCATTTATCTACTGAGAGGACACTTTTATCCTCTGACAACTGGCTAACCCACCGACATTATATCTTAATTAAAAGAAAAATTAATCTGCGCACTTCGTTTCCTTGCCTGGCCCTGTGCTTGTCCTGGACCATGTGGCGTGTTTAATAGCAACAATAACCATCGGGTGCTCAGAACCCTTGGGGATCCTGGTCCTGCCAAGAAACTGCTCAAGACTTCAGATTCCAGGGTAAGCAACTCAACCGAGATGGGTTTGAAAGAGAGAATCATGATGCAACAGCAAGCAAAGAACCAAGCCAACTCAAAACACACCAAATCAAACCAGACCTCCCCAAATCCAGTGTTGGCCTCAGGAGAATAAATAGCCCTTGAGAAGAAATAGCCCTGCGTGTTTTCTGTTGGTGGACAGTGGTGTGGTTACATGGATGGGTAAGGTGTGGGAAAAAAAGATGAGGGATTAAAATGGACTTTTTCAGATATGCAGACGTTTCCAAGTATCGTTATTTGGTTGGGTGTGGATGACATTTGAATCTGATTGAGACATTTTAAAGAAATAAGATTTATTCTCTGTCTGTCTGTCTGTCTGTCTGTCTGTGTCTCTGTCTCTCTCTGTGTCTTGGTCTCTCCTTAGTACATGCTTGTGTAGCACACAATGATTACATTCCTCACAGGGAGTTGGTTCATGTACACAGCTCATCTGAATTCCTTTTTTGTAGAGTTGGGTTGCCACATGTGGATGTTTGGATGAGATAGAAAGTTGAGGAGAGCTCTAGGTGTCTAGAAGTCCCCCAGACTAGGCAGTTCTGCCCTCTGGACTTGGCTGAGTGCTGGGTCTGGTAGCAAGTTTGGGGTAGCGAGGTGTTGGGTTGGGGTTTACCTTGTACCACTGTGTAAGAGGCTTCTACCGAAGACAGGTTGGTGATCACAGTGACGTCATCATCCCGATTGGAGTTCTCAATGTCAATGGTGATGGATTTCTCCATTTCCCTGTGTAGACTGGTGACCACCCCAGTGGGGCGTGTCACATTAGTCAGACGACCCTCATGGTCATAGCTGGTGGAAGAAAAACACTGGTTGGAAGTACAGTCAGTGAAGACGAAGGTTTGCCTGACATTCAGGATTATATAGGGCCCAGATCTAAGGGGCCAGAGAAAGACAGTGGAAGATGGAGGGGTTGGTGGTGTCCCACACTGAAGGCTCCTGTCCTAACCAGAACCTCATCCTGCCCGCTGATGTAAGCAGCTTCATCACAGCAGAAACATTTCCTCCAGTCTCAGGCAGGTTGTACTTAATTATGCTTTCCCAAGTTAAAGAGAACTGTTACTTATAAGTGTCTTTTGCTCTTTAATTTGTGTTCCACAAAGCCACCAAATTAATCTTCCCAAAATATCAATTTCATCATGTCACTTTTCTGCTGAGCAAACCACACTCTTTCCCCACTCATTGCTCAAGCGAGTCAAAATCTGGTATTTGAGACCATCCAAGCCCTGAGTCCTCTACAGGGGTACAACCTTGTTACCTCACAGATCTCTTAGAAGCCAGCCTGGGCCAAATGTTTCCTCCTTGTCTGACCTCAATCATGGCACACCAGGCTTCATGTAGCCTGTTCCTCGGTACTGTTGCCCCAAGCCAACCATGGCTCAGCTCCCCAAGAGCCTTCCTGGATACTTTTCCTGGGACAGCTGAGCTCAGTGTTCCTCTCTGCACCCAAAAAACAGTTGAACTGTGCTCTTCCCCTGCTGCCAGCAAAAGGTCTGAAATTGAAGTTTTTCTGTCTTATGTTTGTGTGTCATCTTTAGCCTTTTCTCAAGACGCATGGAGTTTCTTTTTTGAGACCCCCCTTTTATAAGAAACCTCACTGTTCTAGTGGGTTCGGCATTTCTCTTCCCTGGAAAAACCATTCATGCCAAAAGCTGGGTCCTCCTCCTACCCCAGGAAAGAGAAACAGACTCCAGTATCTGCATGTGGAGATCTGGGAGCTCTCCGGTATGAAGCCCGTGACAGCCGGGATGAGGAAGAAGGGGGAGCCATGAAGGCCTTTTGCTTGGAGGGTAAAAAAGGACAGACAGCTGGACTCTGGGTGCCTCCCTCTGGACTAGGGGTAGGGACAAAGTGGCAGTGTGTGGCCAATGAAAGGATGCCGGCGTCTGTATAGGATATGGGCATGGGCAGTTCTCAGAGGAGGATCCTCACGGGGAAGGCGTGGAAAGACTCACTGGGGACTGTTTGACCTTAGCATCGAGTGCCTAGGACTACAAAAACAGATACAGACAGTACTAGAAAACTGGTTTCTGAATAAAGCAATGTAGCAATCGTGGCTCATACAGTGGTATGAGAAATTTTGCTTCAGAGAAGAATGGGCAACACTGAAGCTCTGTAGATCTTGTAGGCTGATAGCAGAACCACATTGTTACATGGTCAGCTGGGTAAAAGTGGAGAAGGTGACAGTTGGGGGAACTCTAGGTGGGAAGCCGAGTGAGCTGGCATCCAGCCTCTCATCTCTTTCCCCTCACTTGCCCAGGGCTCTGGGCAGTGGTGGTACAGGTAATACCTTCCCTGGAAGGCCCTCCTGTGTAACAAGGCCTTCTGAGTCAGAGGGGTTCCCCAATGCTTTCTCACCCATAAAGAAGCTGCCTTTCAGATGGGTACCCAGATGCTATTTAGGATAGTGACAAATTAGAATAATCTAAATGTTCACTGATGAAAGATTCATTAAACAACTGATGATCCATCCATAAAGTAGAAACCTAGGAAGCCATCAGAATTGATGACATGAATTTTTATTTATTGGCACACCAAAATAGATAACATTGTTCAGTGGAAAAGTCAAGGATTAAGGATACTCCTTGAGAGTATATAAATATCTTACGTAGAAGAAATTCTCTGAAAACAGAAACATCTAAACACTAAGGGTGGATTTTCTGTGCAGTTTTGACTGATCTTTGTTTTCTACTTTGTGAGTTCCAATATGTTAGGGATCATTTGTAATCAGCGTGACTTGCTATCACGTTTTACAAGCAGAAAAGATACTTAGAATAAGAAAGCGAGGCATTGGTAAGTGTTTGAGTTCTAGATGCCTAGAGTAGTGCTCAGCGACAGGAAGCACTCACACTCCTGCTGCAGTTGGGACTGTGAGTTCATCTCTGGGGCACATGCAAGGACTTTAATCCCAGCCACTGTGGTTCAGTGACTTTTACAATATCCAAGATGCTGTGCTTCCTTCCATCTGAGAGGAGAAGGAGGACCTGGAACCTCCATTTGGGGGTAAGAGAGCATTGGAGTAGAGACCAGAATTGCAGGCCATCGGGAGAATAGCATGTTCTCCTCCACTTGCAGAAAGTTTTTGCTTCCTACAGCTTTGCTGATTTCCTCCATGGAGCAGCTGTAGATCCGGGTCTCTGTGCAGAGAGTTATGCATGCAGGAGCAAGAGCTGAGAGTTCCAGCAATGCAGACTCAGAGCTGACCCTATGGATATGACAGGGCTGTGTGCTGTGTGGGGGCCAAAGGCTACTTTAACTCCTTTCATCAGTATTCATAAGGAACTTACTATTGCCAGGCCCTGTTCAGAGTCCCAGGGAAATGGACAAAGATGGACAAAATGGACAAAAATCCTTGCACTCATGTTAGCTAGCTACAGAGAACACAAGCCAAGGCTGCTCTTCTATTCGGGAATTCAACAGACAAGACAAGGTTTCCACAGGGGCATTTTCATGTCTGTTCCATTCCTTCCCAGCTCTCCAAAAGTCACTTCCCAGCACAAAGAAGAGGGAGAAAGGTAGCTATCAAAGGGGCCATTCCAGGCTGGTGAGACACCTGCTCCTCCTAGAAAATAACTCTTGAGCTCTACCCCAGAGGTTCCTCCCTCCCCATCCTGGGATCCAACATTCTCTCCTTCCCCACTCGCTGGACTGGAAGAAGGAGTTGAACATCACTGAGAGCTCTTTTCAGTTTCTCTCCTCTGGAGGGCCTGTCCTTAGGGTTTCTGAGTCCTGCCCTTCTGGGCCCCAGTTTGCTGAGACAGACTCTGCTCCTGCAGCAGCTGGAAGACCAGCAGTACTAGGGATGGTGAAGGAGCAGCATAAACTCAAAGTGAGATGGTAAGAAGACCTAGTGTACAAGCTGCATTCTTCAGTTCTGCTTTTACAAAATAAGTTCTCACTTGCCTGACTGCTGTATCTACGATGTAAGTGGTTGTCTGGAATACGAAGGATGTGACGGAGACAGAGGTATGCTTAGTAATTAGCCTCATGTTCTATTAGCATCTATTCTTTGTTGAACTTCCATATGCCAAGTGCTTTGCTAATATCTAAAACAGTAGTAGCTCAGTGAAGTGCCACGATGCCCCTAGTATATAGCTCACATTATTATTGATTTTTGATAGAAGTGCAGACTGAGGCTCAGAGAGGATGATTCACTTGTCCAAGATTGATCAGAAATTGTGGGACAGAACTGATATCTATAGCTCTGTCTCCCAGGAGCTTTCTTGTACACCATACTGTCCTTTGGGGAAGCCTGTGAAAAACCTGTGTTCTCTCAGGATGTACCTTGACCAGGGTACCTCTCTTGGGGACCCAGCGACGTTGCATTTTGGGAAATCTCATTCCCAAGGCTGGAGATTCCTGAAACTTTCTGGAACTCTCTGATCATCAAATGAGACCAGGATGAGTCATTACTGTCATTTTTCTCTGCTCATCTCTTTGCTCCAGGTCATTAATAGGTTTGCCTTGCTGGGAACACCTTTCCCCCAATTTAGAGAACACTCTCATTTGCTCTAAATTCTATCCACAGCCCTGTTTCAGGACAGTGGTACCTCACGCAAAAAACATTAGATGTGGATAAATCCCGCGTTACCACGCACTCTCCTTGTGGGTTGGGAAGAGGCGACGAACTTCTCTGAGCCTCAGCTGCCTCATGCATAAAATAAAGACAATCAAATGTCCTCTCACAGGATCACTGTGATGTTGAACAGATAAATGGCTTCTCTACCTAGGAAGTTTTATGCAGATGGAATGCACTGCTGCTCTTGACACCTATGGGACAATGTACACCTTGCTTTGTGTAAACGGGGGGAAGGAGAATCCCCTTACCGAAGCTCTTGCTGAAGGTCAGACTGTTCAGCGGTAACTTATGGCCTCTGTGTGGTTTTCTTCACTACCCTGTTAACTCTTCTTTCTAGAGTTTTGGCTAAGGCTATGCAGTGTTGGCTTTGAGCTCAGAGCCCCAACAGGAAGTAGAGTTTGTGTCTATTTTTAAGCAGCCAATTTACCAAACTTGCATAAAAAGTGCTGCAAAATCAAAAGAACTCATTATCTGTTTTTTTTTTTGTTGTTGTTGTTATGAAGGCTAAGAAAACCTTATACATTTGGGCCTCGAGGATGAAGACTGGAAATCGTTGAATTTATCCATATTATGAAAAAACCCCAGTTTACTCAATGAAGAGAAGGATTATTCAGTTTTACGGTAACTCCTTAAAACAATTAAAAATGTGTGAATCATAGCTATGTTTTCATTAAGCTGGAGACCCATGCTACAAGACGCCCGCCACTCAGAATTCATTTCTGTGGATTCACTACGCCAGAGCTAAGAACTACAGCCTTTGAGACAGCCCTAGGCTGGCCTGTCTAGAGCAGCCTTTTCACCTCTGTCCTGGAGCCTCAGCAAATAATTTTTATTATTTTTTATTTGATTGGTACGTTTTAGATACACATAATGATAACACTCACCATAGAGAGTTTGTACTTGTCCCTGATATATCTTGCTGCTTCTTTTTTCCCCCCAATTTCCCTCCCTTCCCTTCAACTAACAAATAATTTCTAAATGTACTGTGTCTTTAGGTGAAGCTGCCACAAGGGAAAACAAGAAGCCAGGAAGCGTGTGGGTTAAAGTATAGCTTGAACCTACTTGGGGCGAGAGCTCAAGGTGGCACTTGGATGATGCCCTCAAGGGAAGAATCATTGGTTTGTGAAGTGTGATCAAGTCCCAGGGCCTCGAAGAACGAAGAACGTTGAAGAGGCTTTAGAAGATAGCTTTGTCCAAAGAAGGAAGCCACGGCCAAGGAAAGCGATTTTACAGTTTAACAAATCTCCAGCAGGTGGCAACAGCTGCCTTTTAAATTTTCCCAAGCCCACTGACAAACGAATGAGAACCGAACCTTCCTAGGTGGAGGAGTCATCCATCGACAATGAAATCTGTTCTTTCTCTTGTTCCCTTTTCACTCTGTGACACACTCTCCCTAACTTGCTGTAACATTCAGACAGAAAGCAAACAAGGACTCCATAGACACAAGGGTTAACCCACTTCTTCAGCACCAAGGACAGCTGGATACTTGTAAATTCCATTCCTATCTCAGGCAGCCATTGGAAGGGTCACTGCTTAGCACCTTCTACCAACCAGCATCTCATTGGTTAACACCTGTAGCAGCAGGCAGCTTGACCAAGAGCTGCTTTAGGAACTGGGGAAAACAGCTTTTTGGCAAAATAAGTGGTAAGACACTATTAAGTATGAGATAATTGTTAAGGGAAATATGACCAGCTCTCACATCTTTTAATATACCTAGCACTTTATCTGTATTGATCTTCTTCTGCTAAAGAGGAAATTCAGAGTTTATCTACCTGTCTGTGCAATCAAGTGTGTTGCTGGACCTATTGGCAAATTACAGGAGCCCCACTGGGATCTTGCCTTTTAGGTTCTAATTTCCGCACCCATGGCAAACATGAATAATCAGCTAAGTTAATCAGCACTTTATCTTCCAGGTGCTGTGCATGTCCAATATTCTGAAATTTGAATGGGAAGCAGACAACAGGAATTCCCAATGCTAGGAAGGAGGATGTTCAATATCGGAGACCCAACAGAGCAAATCATTTAAGAGTCAGAGAGAGGGACATGAACATTTTGAGGCCATGAGAAATTATTAAAGTTGGGAAGACAATGTGACCAAGCAATTTTAAAAGCAACATGAACAGCCAATCCTGATGCCAGCTAGGGTAGAGATACTTTACAAACCCACTTACTCATAGAAAGTTGTCCATCCCGTTTCATCACTCTTAGTGGCTAGGAGCCCAGTGTTCCCATCATAGGTCATGAGGCCAAGCTCCAAGTTCTGTGTGGACACAACCTTGAGGCCCCCATTGGTGCCCACAGTGAGGGTGATGATCTGATTGTCTGGCATGAGCAGGTGACGGGGCATGCCACTGCTGTCTCGACGGATCTTCAGGGAATTGCCATTATTGTCAATCAATTCAGTGACATCATTGTCAGCACTATATGTAAAATTGTATAAGTACTCGCCTGTCACTAGGCTCACAGTGTACTGGTGGATACCATCAGCATTGAAAACATATAGCTCCTGCTCTCCGGGAGATGCGGCCTCATACTGGTTGAAGGCATTCAGAACAGGTTTGTTTTTGCTGACTGCCCTGATCCGAATATTCCCAAGGTCTGCAATGTAGATGGTGCCATCCGGAGCTACAGCTAAGGAGGATGGGGAGTTCAAGATGGCGTCCGTCGCGTAGGCATCATCTCCTGAGTAGCAGATGCAACTGACGTCATTTTTGCAGTCACAGTCCGAGGCTGCCCCAGCTAACAGGCAGATCTCTCCGTTCGTTGTTACCTGGCGAAGACGGTTAATCTTTTTCTCATCTGTCTCAGTAATATAGAGCACCCCTGTGTGAGAGATGGCAATGGCACTGGCTGACTCCAGGGCTGAGTGGATGGCGAGTTTGCTGAGGGAGTAGTCAATGCCGGGAACCTGGCAGTGCATGGGGCGGCCTGCGATGATGCTGACTTGGTGGTTCTCAGTGATTCGAAGGATGACATTGTTCTCTAGAACATACAGGGAATTATCCATGGGGTTGACAGCGAGGTCTGTAGGCCACTCCAGGCGAACCTGTGGGTGACACGGTATCACATTAAGGAACGGCCTCTAATGTATCTAGTGCTCAAATGTGGGCACTTGCATTGATTTTTATGCACTTGGGAAAAGATACTTAGCCTTTAACACATTGTACTACAGACACTCATCAATGAACTAGTCTTTTGTTGCCCTTACTGACTGTGAGACAAACATCTCTTGCTCTATCACATGCCCTGACTAGACTAGACCACTAGTTCCTCCTATGATGCAGTTTCCCAGTCTCAGGTGCTTAACCAGGATTAAAGCTCTCACAAATGGCTCACAGGTTGTTCATTGCAAAAGGGATCAGTAGACTCCAGCCCATGAGCCTGAGAAGGCTGTGCTCACTGAGATACGTCATCTTCATCTAAATTACAGAAAAGGACCACATGGCTTTAAAGGAGGCCATAACGCAAGGGCACTCAAAGCACAGGCCAGCTAGCAAACCTCAACTTGAGTGCTTGCCTGGAAAGCAAACAAACAAACAAACAAACAAAAAATGAACTGAATGAAACACATTCCTCCTCTGTGGAATTTGAAATAAAAATCTTAGTAGCAAGTTGTCAAATTTGTTGTGGAATTTGAGCTGAAATTTATGAGGTTGACCAAGGGTTGAAAAGACTCTTACAGGAAAACTGAACGTATATTCCAGACTGTTTGAGAACACATGCTGTACATTCAAGGAAGCCTCTATTCTCTGACACTGTAAGAGCCTTGACTAAACACACACTTTGGGGACTCTTGCGGAGGGCTGTGCGTTAGTTACTCCTGCACAAAGTAAAGGTTTATATAGTGAGGATGCAATCATTTTTGATTAACAGGGATGCTCTGATTGACACATCACACCATATGGTACAGCTTCAAACCTGCAATAATGATGGAGAAGAACGGTAATTACACAGCGACTCCTACCCTGTAATCTGCCACGGCTGGAGTGTGTCACCAACTCGACTTTTCTGAGCTGCGTTTCCCTCTCTCACGCATTCGCTCCCCTTCCTACCCGACATTTTCCAGTCCATCTTGCTGCCTAGTTCACCTGGGGCCCTTCTCTGAATGACCTGTGATCAGTGTCCAGAACTCACCCACCCATTCATCTGCCAATTCAGGAAGCAGGTGAAAGCGTTAGGCCAGGAACTGGAAGTTACTTAATGATGAGAAGTAAGAGAGTCCTCTCACCTGAGCTACATCCATGCTGGAGTCACAGCTCAGTGGCCGGACAGCGGTGAGATCATTGGATCCCAGCAGGGTGGAGATGATACCATTCTGGTCCACCTTCCGGATCATGGTGGCATCCACAAAGTACATGAGCCCATTCTTATCCACCGCAATACCTGCAAAAGACAAGCAGTGGGACTGTAACTCTTGGAAAGGAGTCTGGTTTGGGAGGTGGAGGTGGAGGTGGAGGATGCCCTGCCACTCATTCTCTGCCTGGACCTTACTGGGGTGGATGAGAACACACAGAGCACTGGTCCTCAGCCTTTAAAGGCAGTACTCCTTCTTAAGGGTACTGAAGCGAGATTTGCATAATTCCTGGGGTGCTGGCTGTAGCACCACTCCTCCTTCCAAATGAAGGAAGATGTTGGGCTGCCAATGAACTAAAACTGCAAATGAATGAAGGAGGAACTAACTCTGTATTTACTCTCTTTTGAAAAGAAGTTATTTCCAAAGTTTGTTGCTTTAAAAATTATTGGTGGTAATTACTTGAATACCCTTCACAAATGAGTCCAACAATGACGCTGAGAAACAATGGTTCTTACAGTCACACACTCCCAACTCAAAATGTATCCTCCAGGAAGAATTCCCAATTAAGCCTTGACTCCAATCAGTACTCGAGTGCCCTGGGGAGATACCAAGCCCTAGCATTCCCTTGTCACAGCAGGGCACGGACTGCGGTTTCTATTTCTTCGGTGTTTTCATTTCAGTGCCCAAGTACAAGGCTTTGCATCCTTAATCCGTGCTGCAGGCTGCTTTCGCAGTAGCTAAAAATGCTAACAGGAATTAGAACCCTCAGGTGATTGCTCCTTAACCTTAAGCATCTTTAGTCCTTTTCAAATGGAGACCGATTGGTTCCAAGAACTCCTCCATCCCAGACCCCTGAAAATTATACCCATTCTTAGTTGCTACCATTTTCTTGGGCATTTACAACATGTCAGGCATTGAGCTTTAGACTTCATATAGAGTACTGTCTACCACAAAAGTCTGGGAGTGGTTGGAGGCCCCTGCTGGGCTTTGTTCTGTCTCCATCCCCTATAGCTGGCACTTTGGCCTTGGGAACTAAGATCTCCTTCTGGCTCTGTGACTAGCAGCAGTCAGAAGCCTCCAGGTGCAATCCACTCCAGTTTTCACTTGTAGTGCATGTTGGTGAGAAAGTTTACTTCAAATAAATAAAAAAAATTTAAACACCTACCCACACACCAAAGCAATCTATCAGAGTTAAATTATTTTAGGGACTGCTGGACTTCGTTCAGTTCCAAAAAGAAGACAGGAAAGCTCACAGCAAGCTCTCTCTGAGACAGAGATTTCTTCTTTTGCAAGCTTTACCTCGAGGGCTCATCAGGGTTGCGTCCACAGCCTTCCCTCCGTCCCCACAGCGGGCTTCATCAAAGGGCAAACACTGCTCGCCGGTCCCTGCCACGACTTCCGAATTCCCAGCCAGATCTTTGGCTCCGCTCAGAGACTTGACACGGTAGATTCGGCGACTATTGGTGTCAGAGACGAAGAGCGAGCCAGACACAGGGTCTACGGCCAAGTAGTACTTGTGCGCAGGGTTGTTGCTTTAGTAGAAGAAGCACAAAGAGAAATAAGGGAGGGGCTAGACAGCTGCCTCCTCAGTCAGAGTGATGACAAAAACCCTAGCTGACTCTTACCTTCTCTAGTGTCTTTCCACTTTAGTGAACTGGAAAGAATCATAACTTAGCATTCTAATATAACATGGCTCTTGACTGCTTCTAATGAGACTTAAGTGCCTCATGCAATCATGAAATTCACAGATTCCATCATATGTCCTAACAGACTATTGCTTCATTGAACCTGTATAAAAGATCTCACTTGGTCCTGTTTTCATGAGCAGGATAGTTAGTCATTCAATACCAGCTACCCGTGTGTCAGCCTCTTTTATTCCCACCATGGGCTTAGTATAGTCTCAAATGAGATTGAGGAAAACTACCATGTGACAATGTTCTCTATTTAATCTATGCATCCAAATGCCTCCAAGGCACTAGATCATTACTCCCGAGGCAATCTGGAGTTTTCTTTTTTGACAGGAAGCTCCTGAGAGGTATCCTCACCCCCACAAGCTCAGCTCTTACTGTTCCTTAGTGTAGATACAATACAGTTGGCATTTGGTGTGAGGAAATGTGGATATCGTGCTATGTTTTCAAGAATCTGAATTACAGAGTGAAAAGAGAGAGTTTTCAAAGCTTGGGTAGCAGTGTGGTCACAGAGTGAGCCAAGAACTGCCAAAGCCTTAAGCCACGTTAGGAGAAGAAGAACCACGCATGTGAAGTGTATGAGGGACACGTAAGCCTCAGAAACTGGGCACTTCCTCTGCCATGCACCCATCAGTCCTAGCCAGGACAGAGTGACAACTGTGGAACTGGCTCAGGATAAGACATAGGAAACTGAAAACTCAACTCAGACCCAGTTGGTAAGTCTCTGTGGTACTGCGTGTTAGCATCCTTACTTGGAAAATGAAGAAATCAAATTACATCATCGCTACTATTCTTTCTAGCCCAAAACCCAATAGTTCTTCCCTTTGCAGTGGGACTAGAATGAGTACTCAAATATGTTCAATACTGGTTATTCAAGCCACACCTTTGGGTGCAAGCAGGGGCTGCCTATCTGTTCCGGTGGGGTAAACTAACTTTTGGAGCCACATGCCTAAAACAAGTATAGGTCTTTTCTTCCCGATATTTTAAAATTATACTTTGCAGCAATGGGAGGAGAGGGACTAGCTGAGGTGAAGAGAAGGTGAGGGCGGTGATAGTGTTTGGCGCATTTGTCCTATAGACATTAACTGGTAAATTACTAATTAAAACACTACCATTTGGGTTCTTCCCCAATTTAAGGAGAAAAAAGAACTAGGAAGCTATTTTTAGGGGTAATTTGTGAGATGAGACTATCTTTAATTCCAGCTTCTCCTCAGGTTGCTATTAAGACACAATTGAACTGGAAGTCAAGGTCTTTCTAAAATCCCAGCCTAGATAACTAGCTTGGAAGGGTAGGCTAGCTGGGTTCTGTTTCTTCCTTTTCCTTCCCTCCTTCTTTCTTCTTCTTCCTCTCTCTCTCTTTTGTTTTTGTTTTTGGCTAAGTCATTAGAGAATATCCATATATGCAAAACAAATTAAGGCAGAAAGGGGGAAAATTCATGCCATTTTTTAATTAGATGCTGTACTCTCTTACTGAATGAGCAGTAGCTGGCACGAATAACAGAAAGATCAAGGCACTGCACATCTGTGCCTATCTACGAGCAAGATAATTAATTCCGGACTTTCTGGGGAGCCGGATTTGAGGAGGCTTTTCCAAGTATCTGCCATAAAAGCAGGCGATTGAGAGTTTGGGGTGAGTTCTTGCCCAGGGAGATCATTCTTCCCCATAGCCCCAGACTAATTCTAAGCAAGGCTAGCAAAGCAGCGCAGGTAATATGGACAGCCCCGCTTCTACAGCTGTGGCTGCTGATCTGACTGTGGGGTGTGAGTCTCCCAGAAGGCAAGTGGCTTTCCAGGGCATTTTTGCTCTTTTTTTTTTTTTTCTGTATTTGGCTCAAACGGGGTTCCTATAACCAGCCAGTTTTGGGTTACCTGAGAATAAAAAGGCAGAGGACTCTTGCTATGAATTTCCACTGACCAATGATGTCATACAACTTAAATCTACCTTTGTCTAACTTTTTTTTTTTTTATTTTGTGGCACTGGGGATCAAACTCACAACCTTGCACCTACCAGGCAGGCGCTTAAGCCACTGAGCCAAACTCCTAGTCCTAGTTTTTTGAGGCAGGGTCGCATCATATAGTTCAGGCCCACCTTGTTCTTTGACTAATTTTGACCTAATATCATAAGGAAGCCCTTCCGTGTTTCACAGGATGGAGTGAGAATAATTGCGTCAAGTAGTGGAACCAATTGCTTTGCTTCTTTTCTTCTTTCAAATAAAAATAAGGTCGCTTTTCTGCTAGAATGCTCACACTACATCTATTTCAGTGCAGGATGTGTGTATGGGCACATGTGTGTGTGTTGTACAGTTTATATATGAGTTGAATTAGTACAGCTTTACATGATAACCTTTGATCAGTGAAATGGCAAAGGTTATTCAGATCAACAGTATTTAGTTTACACCCTTCAGGCTACTCAAAAGTGACTCTACCCCATGAAAATTCTCATACATCTGACTGTTGGATTCATTTTGACCAGCAGATTGGCAATTAACTTTGTGTGGTTGTGTGTGTATTTTTTAAAATGACCATATATCCAGGGGAAAATATCATTAATGAGTTGAAAATGAGTTTTTGACCCGTTTCCAGTTCATTAAAGCTTTTGTGAACCCAGTCCAGCATTTACAAAAGCCAGAAGTTTGCCTCAACTGTTTTACCCAATTATGGGCCACACTGAGCCGTCGGGATGAAAGTTCATGGAGGGTTCATTATCTTGCACTTGCATCTCCCGGAAATTCTAATTACTGTCAGCTTATTTGGTTGCTTTTTGACTGCATTTCATAATTGCTAAAGCTTATCATATCCACAACACACAATTAGCACATCAAAAAGTTACTATATTTGGTACATAAAAATATACAACATTACACAAGAAGCACAAAACCAAAAAAGCAAACACAAGGAAGCAAACGAACCATATCAAATTATACAGGAAAGAGTTCTTCATCTTACCTATGTTTAAACTCTTTATTTCTTTATAGAAAGAAAACAGAAGGAAAAAAGAACAAACAGTTAGCTGAAGAATTGATGATAAAGCAAACACAATAATATATATATATATATATATTCTGTTTTTTTGTATAAAGGGGCCCCCAAAAGGGCAGTCTTTCTCTTTTTCCCCTTCTACTTGATGACTTGGTTCAGTTACTTGGGAAGAACCCCTAAATTTGGACTCCTCCCGACCACTGGAAAATCTGAACAAGAAGGCTCGGATTCTCTGACAGGCAACGTGGCTGTCATGGGGCAGGGAGCAACAGGTGAAACAGGACTTCTGGCTAATGAAGGGACCGCAGGTAGGTTATATCTTCAGTGACACCTGTTGGCTAGCAGTGACTCCCGAGAGTGTGGTGGGAGAAGGACTCTGGAGCCAAATTCAAGATCAGCTGCAAGGAGTGCCCCGCTTGGCGTGGGGCAGGATGGTCACATCTGTGCCATCTGCTGTCTGCACTGGGCACTACAGAGTCAGTACCACCTGAGAGAGAGAGAGGCAGAGAGAGAGAGAGAGAGAGAGAGAGAGAGAGAGAGAGAGAGAGAGAGAGAGACAGAAAGAGATAGAGACAGAGAGAGAGCAACAGAGAGACAGAGCAACAGAGAGAGAGGAGAGACCCTGCTCACACTCAACTGCAGCTTCACAAAGGCTCTGCTGAACTTTGAGACTCTGAGCCATTTCTTATTCCTCCTCCCATCTTGTGTGTGTGTGTGTGTGTGTGTGTGTGAGAGAGAGAGAGAGAGAGAGAGAGAGAGAGAGAGAGAGAAGTGAGACAAGACAGAGATCCTACATAGGCACCCTTTCTCACAGTAATGCCTAGTACTGTGATGACTTACATTATCATTCATTTATAGGCAATAATGTTCCTCTCCTAATCGAAACCAGACACTCCAGTTACTATTCTTTTTTGGCAAACTAGGAAAAGTTTTGTTGTCTCTTCTTTAAAGAACAAAAATACATTTCAATTGCAATAGGAAAGTGGCCAAACGTTGACACTAGGGAGAAGAGAAGTCAGTGCCTCAAGTAAGGAGAATGGTTCCCCATCCTTGAGGCTTCTAGGTCAAGGTAGAAGGAGCTGCTGACCTCTCCTTTCCTTCCAGCTGAAGGGGGAGGCTTTGGGGAAGGGACAGAGAGGGCTGGATGCCCTGATTCCTGCCTAGGCTCAGCTCAGGCCTCTGCCGGGGGCCATCATTAGTGGTGGGTTTGCACAGGGATTACATTTTATATTTTATTCCAATGTGTTAGTTTTTGCAAAAAAAAAAAAAGTTAATTAAATGATGCTGATAACTCCTGAGCTCTGACTGACATAGTGCAATTTAAGATTCATTCTGCAAAGCCTGGTGTGTCAGGGTGGCAGCCGGGAATTCTCGCGTCTATTTTATATTGCTTAATGAAAGTGAAATGTTATCTGCCACCAGTGGTAGACATATTTGGCTCTTAATTATTGCAATATCAATTCCACTTTTTTTTTAAAGTCAAGATTTTGTGAAAAGACTGGATGGGATTTGGGTCTGCAGACCTGACCTACTTCTTTCCTAAGAACATCTGCTTTAAGTTGATTAATATAATATCTATGTTGGGGGAAGAAGATGGGAAGGGAATCAAGTCTTTGGAGAACGTAGAGTCCGAATGATCAGATGGATATGAGCTTTGGATAAAGGCTGAGGTCACTGCTATTCCAGCCTAGGGTCAGTAGTAGTTTGGGTGCTTAGTAGGAAACAAATAAAACGAACAGCATCTTTGAGTCAGTCTATGCAGATGGGTACGGATGGCCTACTTACAAGGAACAAGCCTAGGCTTTGTATGTGTGCTCTCAGTCACACAAACCCTTTAAGCATCCCTTTGAGGAAAAAGTGGTGTCTCTGATTTAAGAATTGAGATGGATTAGCTCTCCATACTACAGAGTCTCAATGATTCCTCTGTGAAGCCTACAGGGTCTCTCTTAGCTTTCACAGCCTGTCTGGCAAGCTGTCATCACACTGTCTTGTGATTTATGTTTGTGTGCTTGTCTTCTTCACTTCTTTGTGAATAGGACATGACTTACTCAACTCTGTGTTGCAGAGCCCAGGAGAGAGCAAAGACTGGGAAAGTGCCTTCCTGAGGCTGCTTCCCCCAGTGCTGGGCAGACCCTGCATGCAATGAACCCCAGTTCCTTCATGTTCTGCTCAGAAATATGGAGCTATAATCAATTGAGACTATTTTCTCTCTCTCTCTCTCTCTCTCTCTCTGTCTCTCTCTCTCTTTCTGTCATTGAACCCAGGGTCTTCACACCAAACCACATTCCCAGCCTTTAAGAATTTTTTTCTTTTGAAACACAGTCTCACTGAGTCCCTAAGTTGCCCAGGCTGAGCTCAAACTTGAGATTGTCCTGGCTCAACCTTCCAGGGTGCTGGGGTTACAGGGGTGTGCTACCATGCCTGGTTTACTGTCTCTTTTTATTCCAACTTTGTGTGTTATTTTTTTTTCCCCTGGAGATGGACTGAGGGTAAACTGGACTGACTATAGTTTTTGCTGTTGTTGTTTTAACTGAAGGGAAATTGAGTTGGGATACATGTAGTTTAGTTTTAGGCATGTGTAATTATATGGTTTGTAATCCTTTCAGCAGCTAGTTAAATTACTGCCAGCCACTCTGGTGTAAAATACCTTCAGGAATGCTCCTGTCCTACTGTGTTGATTTGTCCTTGCTACTGTGTGGCATCACTCGAGGGCATATGATGTCCAGGGTAGAATTTGTATTTCAATACTATAAGGATATCAGTGAGAAACTGGTTAGTGACTATCAACTCAAAGAGTATTTAGATTCTTCACTGCACAAGAAAATTTAAAATGTCCAGAAATAATACAAAGGAAACTTGATAGAGGCTTCCCCAAGTTTTACAACTCTAACAACTTAAGCATCACCCATAATCAATTGCAAACATGAAAGTATCTTTTTTCTATCAACAATCTGAAACAAGTTCAGCCATACTGTAGAAAAGACTGAATCTCTCTTTATTTACTACATAGATATTGAAAGTAATCCTCATATTAAAAGACAGCTAGGGAGTGTGGCGCCAAAAACTGTGGGCAAACAAGTATTATGGAAGTGTAATGGCAGTTAATTAATACAAAATAATAGATTATTTGTCTGGATTTTGTGATGTTTGTGCTAGTAGTTGGCTTTTTTAAATGTTGCCATATGTTTTGTTTTCCCACCCCGAATAATATTCAGTTTTGTTCTTTTCTCTTCTAATCATAACTCTGTTTCTTTCTTAGAGGACACCCCCCCCAACCGAGCCCCCACCAATTGTATTGACTTCAGGTTTAATGAGATCTGAATCTGTCCTTGGTAAGAAGAGCTTTGGACAGGCTGTCGAGCATGATCCAGTGTCTTAGGGACACATGCAGGTTATTACTGGTCTGAGTTGGGTGTTTTGCTGTCTTTCCTTTCCTGACCCCCATCTTCAAAGCCTGAACACAAGGGAAGCACTGGCCCCTTCTAACTGAGCCACTGAGTCCTCCCTAACACCATCCAACCCTGCAGTCCTGCGCTTGTGGAATGTTCTGGTCAGTTCTTCCTTCCAATTCCTGCTGCCTTTGGCCTTCTCCCTGGGTTCCCATTTCCCCACATCTCCCGCCCCTTCAGCACTGATGCATCTGATTCCTTTCCCTGAACATCTTCTCCCATGCAGTGATGCCCTGTACCTTCCCTAAAAGCAGCATTAAAAGCCAGCATGGAGAAGTGGTTTCATTGAAAAAGACAGCACACTTGATAGCACAGTATAACTTTTATGTTGAAAAATAAAAATAATTAAAACATTTCAAACATTAAAGATGTGCGATGCTTATGTTCACCAAAAGGGTCCACATAAAAAAGATAAGAGAGTGACAACATCTCATCCCTTATCATTTACTGCCTTAGAGCAGGGTCCCATTTCTAAGATGTTCTCTAACTGTGGGGGAGACAGGGTTTTTCCTGGAGAGAAGCTCATCCTGAGATGTGCACAACCGACAAATGTACCCAGCTTCAGAGGGCTGAGATTTCACAAGGATCACTTGGAAAGAATGATAATTATAAGGAAAAGGGGTTATAAAGGGTGGGATTATCAGGTTTTTTTGAGAAGTGGGTGTTGAAAATGTGCTCCATCAAAGCACACAGATGGTGGCCGTATTATCTAAGAGAAGGCTCTTTTCGGCATCAGAAGTGACTCGGAATCGTGTAGAATTCTACCCTTGTGTGTTTTGAACAAGCAAAGAAAGGAAGGAGGGAAAGGGATAGTGAAAGAACCATGGCAACATTTAAATAGAATCCCAATTTCGAGGCTCAATTCTAAGTAGGATGGGTAAGCGAGATGGGGATGGGTTCTGACTCCCAAAATTGAATCATTCAACTGCCAACTCACAATGGAGAGAAGACATAAGCAAGACAGGTCTCTTTCTCCCTCCTCCCTCCCTTGGCTGGTTGCTGTTTTGAAGAGAGGGGATTGACAGCCCTTTGTTTTCAGGGATGTAGTGGGAAGAAAAGAAGAATCAAACTAGTGTTCTTGTAAAAGCTTAACTTCTAATCGGCTCTAGGATCCTGGCTGATGAAAGCAAGAACAAGTCTTAAGACAGTTAAAAAAAAAAATCACACAGCTGTCAAGGGAAATTGGGAGCCGTTTTCCCTCAAGCCGTCCTCAATGTCACCATGTGGGCACGGGGTGGTTTGCTTTGATTGGGCCATTAACTTGTATCACTGATGTGGCCTCTGTAGTTTGAGACGTGGAATCAAGGACTGATTCTAACAAGAGGGAAAGGACTGGTCCTTTTTACTTTGGCCACCTATCTTGGGCACCCGGAGGGGCTGGGCATTGCTCTAAGGATCATCGCTGGGCAACAGTGACCAAGGTGTCCTACAGAAATTCACACACTGGGCCCCAAAGACTCACACCGAGATGGGTGAACAACATGGCAGTAGGTGGTGTGAACGTGAATGAGCAATGAGAGCCTTGAGCAGCCCAGAGGAGGGTGAGAATCGCTTCTCCTCGGGTGATCAGGATCCTTAAAAAGCGAGGGTTTTCAGCCTTGGCCTCACAGGTGGACACAAAGAGGGAGACTGGGGACAGCAGATATTTTGAGTTAAAGGAGCAGCCTCTGTCAAGATTTTAAGGTGGGGATGTACCGGGCAAGTGCTGATTTGACTGTGAGCAGGAAGAACTGTGTAAGAGGAGGGTCAGATAGGCAGGATAACACCTTTGAGAAGAACAATGCCTTTTTTTTTTTTTCTGTAGGTCTTGGAAAAGCTCAATGTTACTTCCGTACTTTCATTCCCCTTCCTGCCTCCTACTGCGTGTCTCTTTTCCCCATAGGATCCTGGCTTTCCTGGGTTAAAAAAAAAAAAAAAAAAAAAGAGAAAGAAAGAAAAAAAAAACAAAGGGAGCCCCACTCCCACCCAAAAAAACCAAAGACCCTGGGGAGGAGACCTTGGTGGGGACAGCGAGGACAGTGCGTGTGACTGTCAGCTTGATAGCTTGAGGGTCACCTGGCTTTTTCTACTCTGCCTCCTTCTTGTCCTCTTGGCTCATCTTTTGGATACTGAAGCCTCTTCTACCATAGGAACCCCTGCTCTGTTTCTGTGATGGTTGGTGTGAGGCTCTTCAACTCTGCCTGCATGCACTGGCTTCCCGGGCACCCTCATCCTCCTACGGGGGCTCCTTCAGTCTCTGTTCCTTCCCTTCTGTGACTTCAGAGGCCAGCGTGGGTGTGGCTCACCCTCTGACCCCCGGAGCTACAGCCTCCTCAGGGCCGAGCTGCTGTTTTCTCCGTTCTTTCTACTCCCCTGCAATGCTTAGCACAATCTTTGCTCTCAGGAATACCCAGCAGTGACTGCTGGTGGTCACGCCACTGATCTGCATCCCAGAGGGGGCCTCAGGGATGATGCAAATGTGACCCGAAGCTTCTTTCTCTTCATGCTTGAGACTGCTCAGGAGGCACCACTGGCCCCTCGGTGGCCCAGGACAAAATCTGAAGTGGTGTCCTTGATCAAATGATTGATGTCTCCCTCATCTCTATGTCTGTCTCTGTTTCTCTCTGTTCTTTTCCTTGGCTTATCAGGAAATCCTGTCTCATGTAACTAGAAAATATATTTCAGTTGGAGAATTTTCATATCCTTCTGCTACTATTCTAGTCCAAATCACCATCACCGAGAGCCTGCGACCGTGTAGCGTGCTTCCTATGAGTTTCCCACCTCCACGCCCTCACTCCTGTGGTCCAGCCTCCACATATAGCTAGGGGAGTTTTTGGCAAAGCCAGGGTAATCATCTCTGAACTCCAACCTCCAGTGGCTACCCATTGCAACAAGAACGTAATTCACACTTGTTCACAGGGTCAGTAAGTCTCTGAAGCCTTGATCTCCTCCCCACCCCTCTCATTTCCTCTGAGGATGCTCCCCTGAGCTCACTGTGTCCAGTCACTTGGAATGTCTATGAGTCCCTTCAACAAGCCAGGTTATTGGCCAGTGATTAGACTTTTGCACACAACTTCTCACTGTCTGAAAAATTTCCCACCTTAATTACAGACCTTATTTCTCCCTCTATAGATCTTTTTCTGAATGAGGGTCTGGAATCAACTTTCCTAGAGAAAGCATTTTCAAGAGTATTTAGGTATTAATATCTTCCCAGAACCAAGGAGTCTGGATTATAGATCTAGTAGCAAGGAAAGGCCAGGAGGTTCGGCTATAGTGGCAAGAAATTATCTAGCAAGGCATAGTGGAATTATGCTAATCATATCCTAGTGAATGTGCAAAGATTCAAAGAATTTGTAGAGCTAACACACAGAAGGACTTTTGAATTAGTAAATAAACATTAGTGTTTCTCAAACTTGGATGTGTATCAGACTGTTCTACAGAGCTCTGAAAAAAAAAATAATGAAAGACACCTTGGTCCTTCTCTAACCTGAAGACCAGAAGCCATTTCCCTCATTTGTAAATCGATCGTATTAACCTCAGTGTGGTGGTTTATAGACACTCAAAGTATTTCTCTGAAACCTTAGTTGATTCTGAGCCTAGGTTTTGGGTCACAGGGATTATACGTTCTCTGGAGAACCCCAAAATACAGCTACCATGCATCCTAAGAGACTCAGGGGCAACAGGGAGCAGGAGAGCAGAAGTTTGCCTGCGTGTCCATTTACCGTAACTCCAAGATGCTGGTCACATTTCGAGATGGGAAGATCCGCCGGATGTAATTGAAGTCACCCACGAAGAGGCTGCCATCGACTCCCACTGCCAGGGCCACGGGGGCCAGCAGCTTGTTGCCCTCTGCGAGGCCATTGCAGCTGGGACAGGAAATGCTTCGGCGGCGACCGTTACCCATGATGCTTGTGATGATGGCGGGCTGCTGGGTCAGGAACTGGTTTTCCCCAGTGCCCTTGTGCAGGATTCCTGGGGGAGGGAGACAAGGGGCAGTGGTCACTGCAGCTCTTTTGGGAGGACACTCGTGATGCACTAAGGAGGGCCAGGGGAGGAGACAGGGAGAAGAGAAAATTTTGGAATCCTCTTTTTAGGTGCTCTCTCACCTCTTCATGAGGCTTCAGGAGCTAGAGTTGGGATGGCAATCCTCAAAGGCCATGGGCTTGGAGGGACAACTAAAGATTTATGAGCTATGTGCTCTGCGAACTGACTCTGTATTAGCTGACATTTTAAAGGAGAAGATGGTACTTGATGACAAATGGCCGAGGGAAGGGCAAGGCTGCTACTGGAATGTCAAGACTGGAGAGATGGTTCCAGGGAGGGGATGAGGCTGTCTGTGGGAAAGGGAGGTGCTCACGTACCGCTCTTCACGTTGAGGATGTGGTGCTTGTCCAGGGACCAGCCACCGAGGTTGGATGGGTCCAGCTCAAAGCCCTGCAGCAGAGCGGTCCTTTTCTCCCACAGGATGAGGCTGGGGCAGGTCTCATACTCAAACCCCACAGACACTGGAAGGTACAAGCGGGTAAGAGAGAGAGCAGGAGAAAAGACAGAGGGCTTGATTACTCTGGAGTTCTCTAATGAGAATGAGAAACATGTTTTGGGGGGAGGACACAGATTTTGTTCTCAGAGTCACTCAAAGAGGTGGACTGATTGCTTTTCTCCTTGTGATTCTACAATATTAAATTCAGATTTTGAGCTGAACTCAACCTTGAAACTTTATATAGTTGTACTCTGTGGGATGGAAAGACTTTTCCAATGGACAACTAGCTTTTGAAAATGACCTCGGTGATGTGGAGGGGGAAGGAGAATCATTTAAAAACTGAATGCTGGGCAATTTTTCTTTAGAGATAGACGGGAAGCTGTTTCTCTCAGTCTGCTCTTCATCAAGTGCATTTGTTATATCTTGTGTAACTTATTTCTACTCACTAGGAGAAGGAACTCTGGAAGCTTAGTGGCTCATTGATGAGGAGATTCTGGGGCAACAGCTTGTATAAGTCAAGGCAATTTTTACAATTGGTATGCTGTAACTACAGGGTTTGCAATCATGTATTCAACCAACCATGGATAGAAAATATTTGAATAAAAATACTGCATCTGTACTGAACATGTACAAATTTTTCTCCTGTCATTATTCCCTAAATAATGCAGTATAATAACCATTTACATGGCATGTACATTGTACTAGGTACTGGATGTAATCTAGATATGATTTAAAGTATATGGGAGGATGTGCATGGGTATATGCAAATACTACACCATTTTATATAAGGGACTGGAGCATCTGCAGATTTAGGTATCCATGAAGGGTAGTGGAGTCCAGGCTCAGTGGGTACATTCACTCAGAACTTCAGGAAGTGCCAGGAGAGACACTAACAGATGTGCAGCCCACCAGAGACATGGAGATTCAAAGAGGATCAGAATCCAAAATCTTATTTGTAAAAACCTTGCATTTGCTACATGGACAAATGGGAGAGGGAGAAGGAGAAGGGCATTAGTCCTATCACGCTTCCTGCCTTCTGCCTGTTATGATTTGTGTCTGGACATCCCCCCAAAGCCTCATTCAATGATGGGGCCCAGCTATTTGGAGGCAGCTGAATCCAGAGTTTGTGATTGGTTCATTGTCTAGTGCTGGGATTAGTGCTGAAAGTGGTGGTGTGAGCGCTACACCTGCTCTGGGGCGGGTAGCTTGCACACAATATAAGGGAGGAAGAGAGGTGCACTTCTACCCTTGTGCTCTTGTTGCTTTTGCTGTCTTCCACCACCATGGTCAGTTGCCCCTTAACCATGCCGCTCTGCCTTGGAGCCATCTGATTATGGACTGAAACCTCCACAAACTGTGAGCTAAATAAACCTTTCCTTCATTACCTTTGGATGTTGGGTATTTTGTCTCAACAGTGAGAGAAAAGTAACTAAGACAATGGGGTAAGTCAAATCTCAGTTTCTTTAAGAAATGTGGTAAGGATGAGAAAGATTAAATGCCGGATAGCATGCATTGTTAACTGATATACTATTTTGAAAGTATAAAACATTGCTATTGCCGTTCCTACTACAATAAACCCTTCACTACATGTGTCACCTTTGGGATTTTCTGCGACTTTACAGAAATCCTGAGATACAGAGATGCTGATACAAGTGAAGGGCAAATTTTTGTCTTAAGAACAAAAACTAAAAACCAAAAACTAAGCCCATGTATTTCTTAGTTTGTCTTTGAAAAGCACCAAGAAATAATGACCAGCCCAGCGGCAAAAGAGATTGCTAGTGCTCTGCTTGTCACCTTGATATTTTATTCCACATTGAAAAGCTAGTGACTGAGGAAAGAAGTGACTGAGATGAGATCAGGCTTACATTTAACCACACTAGACAGCAAGGGAGGAATCTGCTAGGGTCATAAGCAAGGATTTGGGAACCAGTTTTATGATGCTCTGAATGTTCAAACTTGGGACTGTGAGACTATTATTAAAAAATAGTTTCAGTGGTTGAAACACACTTGATACATTCCAGTCTCTGAGTTTATAATAGTATTTAGAAAAACAATTTGCCACCCTTGGAGGACAAACCAACTCATTACACTGAAAGTTAGAAAATGAAGTGAACTAAACAAGCATTTGTCCTTTCTTATTTGAACTGTGCCTCAAATAACCAAATAGTTGATGAGAAAACATCTCATGTAATTTTAGCTAATAGATGGAAAAGCAATAACAGAATTAAAATATCATTTTGCAGTCCCTAATAATCTACAAGATTTGGGCAATGAGCATCTATGCCTGCCCAGATTGTAAAAGGCACATAACCCGACACAAAGTGCCTCCAGGTGGAAGAGCATAGAACTACCTGTCAGATGGTCCTGCTAGAAAAGTCAAAAGTGAACTGAGAGAGTTTTAGACCCAAGCATCAATTCACTGGAGATCTAGGGTCAGAGAAACAGGTCAAATAGCCACCAGCATGTAATCAGGACACATGCCTGGAACATTCTACAGGCAACTAATCCAGTCTCATAAATACATAAATAACTAAATACATGAATAAATAAATGTTAAAAAGAGAAATGGAAAGATGAAAATCTTTAAAAATATTTAAGAGAGGTCAGTCACCTGCAAAAGGTAGATCTTATTTGGTCTTGACTTAAAAGTATTAATAATTTAACATATTCAAGCAACAACAGAAATACGGAATAATGATAGACCATTTGATATTTGGAAATTTGTATTTTTCTTGGTGATGATGATGTTGTTGTTATGTTCTCAAAGTGATTTTTGGAGATCTATTTTGAAATTTCCCAGATGAAAGGATGGGATATCTTTGACTTACTTCGGTAAA
Source organism: Dasyprocta punctata (assembly GCA_004363535.1). Classification (NCBI taxonomy): domain Eukaryota; kingdom Metazoa; phylum Chordata; class Mammalia; order Rodentia; family Dasyproctidae; genus Dasyprocta; species Dasyprocta punctata. The sequence goes on along the minus strand of RJWM01009961.1, from coordinate 6,320 downwards.
ATGCAGGAGGCCAGGAAATAGATAAAGGTGTGGAAAACAAGATTTATCATGAACTGATAATGGTAGGATCTAGGGTACATGAGGGTGGGTTATTATACTCAGTCTACTTTTTGCTGTTGGCTATCATTTTGATATTTTCTAAATCCAATATTATTTGATGGCTGGTACTTGATATTCAACGTACTCAGTATTCCAATAACTTCTTATAATTTTGAGTAAGTTACTAACTCCACTCAGTGGTGAAGCTGACTACTGGGGTCACATTCTGGGCATTGTAACAGGCCAATTGTTGACCTTAGACAAATTTCCTGGCCCTTCTCTCTTCCTTGCCCATCTGTACCAGAGGGATTATGAGGGACTACAAAGTGACCTAAGACACCCGGCTTAGGACAGTGCTGTGCACAAAGGCCATGTCTGATAAACGCTGGCTGCTGATTCTAGTGAAAATATCTGAGTTTACTGGTTCCTTACTTTGGCAACTTATCTTTACTCACAGTTCTTGAAAACCACAAGCTTACTTGCGAAGACAATACAGGATGCTGGGGTTTAATTAATCCCTAGACAGCTCTCTACAAGTAGGAAGGTCCAGACCTCACAGCTCCAACAACCATAAGAACTTTCTCTTGTAGTGATCTTTCCTAAGCAGAGGATGCTGCAATTTGCTCAAAACGCAAGGCTCTCATACATAGCATGTAGCTCTCAGATCAACTTGAGCCCAAATTTCTAGTTCTCAAAGCTGTATTCTGTGCTAGTTGCAAGTCCTCTCTCTGAGGCATGAACCAGCCCCTGCTCACCTCTCTCCTTCACCTTGAACTCTCTCCTGGCCTACCATACTCTAGCTGCAGTGATCTCTCCATCCCTCAAATACACCTTACTCTTCTTTGTGCCTGGAATGCTCATCTGATTTTTACATGACACCTTCTGAATGTTCATGTTTGCATTAAGTGTCACCTTGCTGAGAAGCCTTTCCTGAATACCTGTCTACAGATGTCCCTTCTCCTTGGTATATATCTCTTATTGTTACTTTCTTATTAGCACTTACCGTAGCTTGATATTCCCTTGTCCAATCTGTGTTTCTTACTTGGATCCTCCACTAGAATGTAAGACCCAGTGGAGAGGAACTTTGCCTGTGTCACTGACCTTTGTATCTTTTTCTGCTAGAATAGTACTTGGTATACAACAAAAACTCAGTCAATACTGATTGATTTAATATATACTTAAGTCCATGAACTAGTAACTGACTGAAACCACAACATACCAACGGCATCTGAGAGTCCATATACTCTCTGGCCATAAGCATCGGTCTTATCCCAGATGAAGGTATAGGCCAGGTTGGGTGAAGCCTGGAAGGACTTTTGGAAGAGATGCCCCTCGACAGCAACCATCAGGTGGACCCTGATGAGGTTCAAGGGCACTGTGGACTGGGTCATGGTGATTTTCAGCAAAGACTTGTACCCCGCAGTTCTGGAGCTCAGATAACGAAGCTTAACATTGGAACCAGGGAGCTCAATTTCTTCATGAAGAACCTGGAGGGAAACACACGGTAGCTACAGCACATCAAACATACCCCCGGCAGGTGGGCTATTGGCAACCCAAAGCCCGCAGGCTGCTGCCTCCCCCACAGAAAAGTATCATACCGTATGTGGGTGCATGAACCACTTCCCACAGCTGAGAGAGAAAAAGAGAAAACCAGCCCAAACTTCATCCTACGCCATGGAGTGAAGGGGCTGAGGTTATGATTTTTGGATTAATAATTATTCTTGGTCACTGTTGTGTTTCTTTTAAAAAACCACACTGTTGGCAAAAGATGTAAATAAGAACAGCAGGCTTTATTGCTAGCTGCATGCAAGGAGGCCACGAGAGGCTGTAATTATATGAACCTGCAACTTCCACTGACAATCGGTATAAAGCAACAGGGAGGCAATAATGTAATATGCCCTCTGTCGTAACACCGATGTAGATCATTAAAGCGCCTCTTATCATGTATCTCTGTGACTAACAGGAATAAAAAGCAATTTGCAGGTGGGTTGCACATATGTAGATTGTTTTTATTTTATTAAAAGCTCCAGTGACTGCCAAAGTCTTGAACAACTATCTGCAAACATCCAGAATGTCCGGGAGGGACTCAAACTTCGGTCTCCAGTGGCTATAAATTCTATTGTGCTCCTATTTTTCATCCTTCTTTTTAAGTATTTGCTTCCAGCTCACTGATGGAGACAGATAGTACAGAGGAAGTTGGCTGGTTGGTTTTGGTGTAGGAAGCACTGAGAATCCCACCTTGACACCTGCCAGTCTTACCTGGGTCTCAGGTACGATGGGGTTCTGTGCAGGGGCGGCACTGAAGAAGGTAGACAGAGGGGAGGAGATGATGATTGGGTCGGGCCGGACAAAGCCACTGAGGTCACAGCTGGGGATGGAGTTCTCTTCTGTCTTCATCACCAGAGTGTCCATGGCATAAAAGCTATTCCAGGGCAGCCACACTGTGCGCTCCTGGCTCAGGAATGGGGCTCGCTCAAAGTGCAGAGTCAAGGAGGCACCACCATTGGCGATCAGGTCAAACCTGGAGAGAGGCAAATGAGCCCAGTGAGCTGGGTGGATTCACCTTCACATAAGGCCCAGTGCTTTAGTCCCCTCCCCTGAGAGAAGTGGGAAGGGCAGAGCACACAAGAAGAACCAGGGGTTTGGAGCTAAGTGTGCTAGGCTGGACCCCAAACACTATCACTTACTAGGTGTGCGGCCACAAGCGCGTTACTAGCCCTCTCCAAACCTGTTTCTTTATTTGTCAAATGGAAATAATGGTACCTGAGGTAATCAATGTCGTGATGGGTGCAGAGCAGCGGTGAGCAAACTATGGCCCATGGGCTAAGTCTGGCCCACCATCTGTTTTGGTCAGTAAAGTTTTATTGGCACACAGCTATGTCTGTTTGCTTCTGTATCCTCTATGACTGCATCCCTTTCACGGTGGCAGAGCTGAGTAATGGCGAAAACCCCACACGGCCACCAAAGCTGAAACATTTACTATCTGGTCCTTTAGAGAAAATGTTTGTTGAGGTCTGGTATAAAGCTATCAGCACAGCAATAGGCTAACAGGAGTGTTCAATAATCAGTGCAGTTATAATGACATGTTGTTAAGGCACAGGGAAATTTCCTGACAGCATTCTAATCAACCTACGTTCTTCTGATCTCTTGGGCAATGGTTTTCTTTCTTTCTTTTTTTATTTTTTGATACAGGCCAGTGGCATAGCACGCCTGTCTGGCAAGTGTGAGGTTGTGAGTTTGATTCCTGGTGGCAGTGGTTCTTTTTTTTGGCAATGGCTCTTCAACAGCATTCCTATTTGTTTCTCAAGAATTGGCTGGGGGTGTATGGTCAGCAGAGTAGAACAAAGGTAGCTTTCTTTCCAGCTAACAGAAAGGGAGGAGGTTAGTGTAGATAAATTCCTTAATTTTAAGATGAACTGCACTAGAATCTCAGTGCTTCGAGGGCAGCAGTGTTTCTGTCTTCCTTGTTTCAGAATCCCCAGAGCCCAGATTCTGGTGAAATTCAGTAAAAATATACAGACCACTGGCTTCATCTAACTTTGGTATCATGTTTGGTGTTTTTTTCTTTTTTCTTTTTGAGACATGAGTGAACAAGGAGCATATAAATTAAGGTCAATAGAGCATGCATGGTGAAGCAGTTTACACTTTAGTTAATTTGCTCATAAAGTTATTTACTGGGAATGCAGACTGCTGGGGACAGTTTTACACGGTATGCACAAGAAAGTCTTATCTCGAAGCAAAATTGTTCCTAGCTGGCCTGACAGAATGAACAAGAGTTTGTGTCACATGCTATACTCTTAACACACTATGGGAATCCTCAGAGGATTCCCTCAGACATGCGATGGGGCTTTTATGCCTTTCAACCTGAACAAGCAAAAGAGTCCAATCCAGGAGCATGAGACTTGGGAGGTAGAGTATGGCATAATTAGTCAAGAAGCATCTCAGAGGGTTGGGGGAGCAGAAAGAAGGGACAGGCAGGAGACCAAGAGCTCAGAAATGTCTCCTTGTGTGTTTCACAGGCCTTTCAGGAATCAACTCAAGGATGCTGGTCTCCAGAAAACTGACTCCTAAGAATGAATGAGGCTCAAAGGATCTCTGCATGATCCACATCACTGTCCTAGGGTTTTCTAATAATTAGATTTGGTTACAGAAATATATTTATGAATGAGATGTGAGGCATCTAATGAATGAAGATGATTCCCATCTTATTTGGCTGGACTTTTGATTTTTCAACTTTAAAATGGTATGAAAGCGATATGCACTCAGTAGAAACTGTACTTTGAATTCTAATCTCTTCCTGGCCTGGTGATATGTAAGTGCATCCTGCTTTTGCCATGCAAGGGAACAGTAGTGAGCCACAGTTTCCAACCAGCAATGCTGCCACAAGGGTGCACGACAGGTACTCTACAACCTACCATGCTGCTAAGGGTAGGTGCACTTCATGCATTCTCAACATTTAATATTTTCCTCTTGTGATGTGTTTATTGGGATATAACTGCATTGTAGGTCGAGGAGCATCTGAACTGATGATTTTCCATGAATCATTAGATCCCATTTTGATTTTCAGTGTTGAGAATGTGAGAACAGGGGTTCCTGTGGGCTGATAATTTTTGAAACTACCTGCAAGTCTACTTTAGAATATCAGGAAATAAGACTAGCCTTCTTATCAGAGAAAGGTAAGAACCACAGTTCTTATCGCCATGATATGTTCATGATTTTTCTGAGTCTGCTTTTTATAGAAAAAGTATTCCAACACATTTACAGTGACAATCCCTTTCTTCCTTTGGAATAGAATGTGATTGTGTGTGTGTGTGTGTGTGTGTGTGTGTGTGTGTGTGTGTATGTATGTATGTGTATGTGTTTCTAGTCCAGAGTGAGTGTTTTTCTCTTTCTATAGATTTCTTTTCTTCTCTTTTTCTTTAACTTTTGACTCTATGCCCAATGGACTAAGAAACACAGAGCTTTCATCTTGGTGGGGGCTGAACGGGTGCACATTTCTAATCAGAAGATAATAGGGGAAGGTTGCCTCCTTCACGCAGCAGGGTGACTGCTAAATGTATTTAATTAGACTCCTCTGATTACAGCCCACCCCCTCAAAACTGTAGCGAAAACAACACAGCTCCTAAAGCCACAGATGAAAGCAGAAGGGGATCACCACAGGACGCTATGTCATGTGGATCTTTGTCACCCTGCACTGCCTTTGATTTAAAATAGGAGTTAGTTTCTAAGAGTTCCCTTTCTTCCCTTCTTGGGTCTAGAATATATCCCCACCCCCAACACACACACAGAATAAATAGCTTTTACCTGACATGGGAAAAGGAAAGAGACAGCTGTTAGCCGTCCTGGATTCACTGACCTTTCTATTTATTGTCTGGTTTTGATCCCACACCAAATACCATGAAATATCTCTGGGGAAATACTCCCTAAGAGGTCAGGCCGGTGGGCATCCCAGCCTACAGGAAGGAACCACATGGTCTAAGCCAACAGCACCACGGCTGTCTTTGCATGCACACTCCGTCCTGAGTGGTACAAGCCCCATGAAGCTACTCACGTGCCATCCTGACGGGTGATGGTGTAGCCGTATTTTGGGTACTTGACAAAAGACACATTGACGCCAACCAGGGGAGTCCCATCAATAGTCACCACTTGGCCTCGGATGAGAGAAACCAGGCTGAAAGAGAAAAAGTACAGGTCTCTGAGTCACATGCAGAACAGAGAGGCAAGGGCATGCTGAGCTCCTCTACCTCGGAGACGAACTGCTCACTCATCCTCTTCTGGTCTCTAGGCCAGGGGAAGACTTTGCACACTCACTTCTGGCTTCACACCGTCGTGCCACACAGAAAGAGATGGGCTTTGCTCCAGGGCTTGATGGTGCTTGGCTGGTGTATGGCCTGGGCTTCAGGCGGCCGTCCGTGTCTCACGCGGCACAGACAGTATTATGCTTGGGTGAGAGCTGCCCCAGCCAGCTACTCAGTTCCTAATTTGGCTCTGGAGTGAGCCCATGTTACTCTCCTACTCCAGGCTGGGATGCCAGAGGGGTCCAGGGGTGCACACAGAGGTTCTTTTATGAGGCTGGGACATACACATATGCTGTTTTTTGCTGTCCTCTAAAAGCAAAATTTCTCACAATCCGTAAGAGCCTGAGGAAAAGAGAACTTGGGAGATATTTTTGTTTCTCGTAAAAAATATCTTGGATACTGGATTGTGTGTAACTACATATTTTCCTTATGTCACATTCCTGCTATCTTGGGAGGGGGTGGTTGAAATGCCATACTTTTTTT